>JAWNOY010000437.1:0-32741 GCA_035045545.1 Drosophila gaucha
AAATAAAATAAAAAAAAATAAAATAACCGAAGGTTCGTTACAGTATGTATACATTGATGATTATGAAATATGCCGATCCAACACAAACACACTCACACACCCGCTCCCCGGCAAGACATTGCGTAAAGATCAAGCACGTGCGCACGCCACTTGACAACCATATGTCCAGCACATACAGCTCCTACTACATTGACATTGATATTTAATATATATATATATATATATATATATATATGTATGTATGTATGTTTGTATGTATGCATTGATGTTTATGAAATATGCAGTTCCAACACAAACACACTCACACACCCTCTCCCCGGCATGGGGTTTGAGTTGTTTTTTTCGTGGAGTACGGACGCGTTCGCAGAGTGCTCTTCCGAATTTCACACAAAATTAACGCAAAATTTGACGTTGGTGTCTTCACTGCGAAGAGAAATCGACATTAGTACACGTGCTACTAGTGGGCAGAAACTCACTGCGGGCGAAATTAGATTTTTATTGGTCAGCGGACTAAGGGAGGGGGGCGTCAGCGTCCTCTCTGAGTGCTTTGCAGTTTTCACTTTCGTTTCCCTGCAGGTTTTTTTTCCCGCATTGTTGGGAAACTGGTTGTCTCGCCAAAAAACACAACACAGCAGTTGCTTTCACTCTAACAGCTGTTAGTAGTGTTGGTAACTGTAGGGCACAACCAGCTGACCGCAGACTGGGGTCAGTGCATTATGCATTGGGTTAGCGAAGACGCACACCAAGAAAGTGGAGAATACACTAAGTCCCAACAGTAAATTGCAATTTTTAACGCTGCTAAGCAAGCATCGAAGCCAGAATGTTGGATGAGCTTCAAGCGTTTGCACGTCGTTCTTCGTTGTTGAGATCACCTCAACAACAGAAAACTTGGACCCAGCACTGCGAGCAACAACAGTCTCCTACGGAAGACAGAAGCGAGCCAAAAACATTATTGGCCACGTTACACCAGATGGGAGCGGCTCTTGAGGGCCTAACGGCCCTGTTCGGAGGCCAAAGGCATATTAATGCCTTAATGAGGGAGGAACTGGCAAGGCTGGTCAACCTGCAAGGCACGGCGGTGAGTTTCTGCAACAGAGGCGCAAGAAACTGTTCAGTGCAGACAACACCGTCGCTAGCTCGCCATCTTAGAGCTGAGACAATGGCGATACTTGCTGGCTTCAAGAAAACGGCTGAGTTAGCATGCGGCAGTAACACGCCCAAGAGGTTGAGGGACTCTGCTCCAGAGCAGCGGACTCCCTCGAAGAAACCGAGGCACCAGAAGCCAAGCCTTGTGACTCAGCAAGAGCACAAAATACAGCGCGCGGTCCCTAAAGAACCGAAGAACCCTGAAAACTGGTCAACAGTTAAAGGGCGGAAGCAAGCCGCAAAACGTACCAGATCAGATGCGATTACGCTAACGGGAATGGACGGCTGTTCCTATGCAGACATGCTTAGAGTGGTCAAGACGGACCCAGCTCTAAAGCACCTAAGTGGCGATGTCCAAGGCATCATTAAAACTGCAAAGGGCGATCTCCTACTACGCCTAAACAGGAAGCCGGAGCATAGCGCGGAAATGCTGCAAGAAGCTGTAGGCAAGGCCCTTGGCAGCCGAGCAGTTGTAAAAACGCTCACTGAATCGGCCCAAGTGGAAATCCGTGATCTGGATGAGCTGGTGACAAAGTCGGAAGTCCTGGAGGCGGTCAAAACCACCTTAAAAGAGTCGTCCTTAAAAGACGACATAGTAAAGTCGCTTCGACCAGCTTTTGGTGGTCAACAGAGGGCCACTCTCACGCTCCAGTGGCAAAGGGAGTTAACCGAAGTGGGTAAAATTCGGATAGGATGGGTTGTATGCCGCATACGCGCTATCGACCAGCCGAAACGCTGTTTCAAATGCCAGGACTTTGGGCACATAGCGGCTAACTGCAAAAGCAGCGAGGACTTGAAAGGTGCTTACTTCAAATGCGGAGAGACGGGACACATGGCAAGAATTTGTTCCAAGCCACCAAGGTGCTTCCTGTGCGCTCGGAAAGGTGAAAAAAACCAAGACCACGTGACAGGCAGCTTTAAGTGCCCTTCGTACCGCGAGGCTGTCCGCAAAATGAAATGTTAAGATTTCTACAGCTAAATCTTAACCACTTCATAGCTGCTCAAGATCTCCTAGAGCAGACTGTTAGGGAAATGAGCATCGATGTTGCCGTACTCAGCGAGCCCCACCACTGTAAGACCAGTTGCCAAAGGACATGGTCTGCAGACAGGAGCGGTAAGGCGGCGCTGTGGATATGCGGAAACCCAACGACCTTACTATCAAACGTAAAGTCGTTTAACGGGTTCGTACGCTCCAGATACGCCAGCCTGTGGATTTATAGCTGTTACCTGGCCCCTAGCATACAACTAAGCGAGTTTCAATCTATCCTTGATGATCTTGAGGACGTGCGCTACTAGAGAGCTTCGCTTCCTTGGGCTGTTGAACTCTGGCAACGAGTATACCTTTAGCAGTGCGGGCTATGGGTCAATTATTGACCTAACTAAATGCATACACGACTAGCTGACGAGAGCAGGACTCGAAAACCGAAGCAGTGCTGGACAGTAGCCGCAAGAAAGTGGAAACGGCCCATATAAAGATTGGCAACACCACCATTGCTACAAAAAGAGCAATAAAATATCTTGGAGTCATGCTAGACACGAGAATGACGTTCCGTGAACATGTGGAATATATCCATGAAAAAGCACCTGGTTCCTGTAGAGCAGTCTCAAGAATCATGCTGAACACACGGGGACCTAAGCAACAACGTCGCCATCTTCTGATGAGTGTTACGAGGTCCATCATTCTCTACGCCGTACCAGTATGGTCAAAAGCGATGGCTACTCCAAGGTATAGCCGAGGTAGACGAGCCACCTACCGACTATGTGCTATTCGAGTCAGTTGCGCGTTCAGAATATTCTCTGATGATGCAGCACTCGTTGTAGCTGGTATGCACCCAATTGAAGAATTATTCATGGAATCGGAAGAGCTAAATAGAGGCAACAACAGCGAGACCACACGCAACAGCAACGCTAGGAGCATGGAGAGAGCTACCAGCATTGCGCGATGGCAAACAAAATTGGACCAGTCGTCGAAAGGGCACTGGACACACACGCTTATCCCGGAATTGGCGCCGTGGATAAATCGTAAGTATGGAGAAATAAACTTTTATCTTTCGCAGATTCTAACTGGACACAGATGCTTCCGGAGTTACCTGCTCCTTTTCTGCCACGACAACACAGATGAGTGTTCCTGGTGTTGCGACGGAATTGTGGAAGACGCAAACCACATCGTCTTCGAGTGTGGACGTTTCTCCGAAGAGAGGCGACAACTGGAGGAAGCAGTGGGCCGATCCATCAGAAAAAACAATCTGGAGTCGATCATGCTGGAATCCGAGGAAGCGTGGAACTCAACCAGTGCCTTCACGGCGCTGATCATGACGGAGCTCCGAAGGATCAGGAGGGTCAGACGACGAGCTGAGTAGGACTTCGCATAGCGCCTGCGAAGCATTGCTTTGCGGCCGTCCCGCAGGCATTTTGCGCTACCCGTTTCTGTATACTCATACTTTACATTATAAGAAATAAAAACGAATACAAAAAAAAAAAACCCTCTCCCCGGCAAGATCTTGAATATATATTTATACATGTATGTATGTATGTCTGTATGTATGCATTGATGTTTATGAAATATGCCGTTCCAACACAAACACACTCACACACCCTCTCCCTGGCAAGATCTTGCGTAAAGGTCAAGCACTTGCGCACGCCACTTGACAAATATGTCCAGCATAAACAGCTCCTACGACATTGACATTGGGATTTAATATATATGTATACATGTATGTATGTATGTCTGTATGTATGCATGGATGTTTATGAAATATGCCGTTCCAACACAAACACACTCACACACCCTCTTCCCGGCAAGATCTTGCGTAAAGAAGCCGGCTACACAACCCGAAACCAACGCATAACAAAAATATATACATACATGTAGGTATGTAGTAAATATATATAACGATCAACCCAAATTTGTTTATGCTCTAAAAAAGGTACTCCAATATTGTTTATAAATACCCCCCTATAAACATATTCCTCGCTACCCTCACTTTAAGCAGTGCAACTCAACGCTTAAGTAAAAAACAGGTAAGAAAACTCTAGTTGGGTATGCCCGACTACGAGATCCCCTGAACCATTCCGAGCAGATGTTTTAAACAACTTAGCTTACATCTTTTATCTATACATATTACCTCTGCACGCATATACACATGGACACAGGTACACAGGCACACATATACACATGCACACATATACACATGCACACATAGACCATGCACACAGAAGCACGCGCGTCGATTACTGCGTAGTTGATTTGAATGTATGTGTGTACATGTACAGGCTGCTGCCGCGTGCCTTAACAATTCACTAAATGTTTCCTTTAATAACTTCTGTATTACTTAACGGATTTGAATGCAATTTTGTGCATTAAATGCTATTAATTTATTGAAAATACGGTTTTCGCTAAAAAAAAAAATTTTAATTGTGGCTTTGATAATTTTTTTTTTTAATAAATTTTTTTTTGTGAAATGTGGAGCTGGTATCCAAAATATGCAAAAATAGAAAATGTATTTTATTTACAGAAAGCTAAAAACAAAATTTGGTAGCTGTAGGTAAAAATATGTAAAAGATAAGGTCAAAAAACTTCATCTTGATAACGTTTTAAATCGATATCATTGAAACGGAAAAATTTATCGAATATCTAAAACAAACTCGATATGCGCGCTGTATACATGGAAAAGTTCAAGTCTCTAGCTCTTATATGTTCTGAGATCGACGCGTTCATACATACGGACAGATTTCCAATTTTCAATGGGTTCAGGGTATAAACAACATTTAAAAAAAACCAATTAAAACCACTTCCAAGAAAAACCCATAAATCATGCCCATAAAGATCCAGAACATACATATCCTATGTACTGCTGCTCTTGCGACATACGCAAAGGATCAGGTTACTGCAGCCGACCGTTCCGATCAGGTCGCTGAACTGAGGCATTCGCCGGGTCAGCACCATGCGAGCAATTGTTACCCAATAATTGCATAAATACAAAGTCTTAAACTGCTACGTGCGACGGACTCCCCCCTTAGAACTATGAGCGTCCTTGTTCATCTTGAAACTGTTAACAATCCTTTGCATCTCCATCGATGTCCGTCTTCTTCTCAATCCTTATTAGAGTAGAATGGAACCGCAGAATAGGAGGCTGATCACCACTCCAATAGTGAACCTCACTTTACTCTTTCTTTCAACTCTTGATTGACGTGCAGATTGGTTTTGTCCATTCTATGGAGTAATGGCATACTGAGTACCGGATCATGGCTAGTAATGTTGATTAGTGGGGAAGCCGCTATGTCAGGAATTTTATCCAGAGCTTCGCGCCGATTTGCATATTTTGTACCGTTTACGATGGTAATGAGATAAGTGCCATTGACTTGTATCTATGGACTATCGTCGGTGCTAATTAGTGCTGGACTTTCATTTATTACCATGATACAGTCATCCACATAGGTGATGGGTCCCAGGTGGCTGAGTTGCGTATAGCAGTGCGCCTTGCCACCCGCCTGCAGAGCCGCATACAGAGCCTGTGCGCAGGTGTTGCGTGTTGCTATCTTACAGAACTATGTTTATGTTGTTGTAATACAGCTGGTGACCGCTGGAAGTCGTTTTCGGTATGCTCATGTGAAACCCGAAAACTGCTGACCTTTTTACATACAAATTTAATTCTAGGGTAATCTATTAGTACATGGATTATATTTTCGGACTGGAGGACTTTAATATTGGATACTTTCAACAAACTTACTACAGGGATATCTGTGAGATGATCAACTAATGCGGATTTTAAGTCGACGTGATCAAATATTGAAGAACTAATTGTATTTGATTTAACTAGTGTGATTTTAAGCATTAAATTTTGAACTTCAGTTATAAACATTCTATTCCTGGCCAAAAGCGCCTCATATAAATGTGAAGTGTCGATTAACTCTTTCTTCTTTGTTTTAACTTTTTGATTTACTGTATCGGTTAACTGGTTTATTTGTTTTTGAGTCTCTGTTATTTGACTCTGTTATTTTTATTTTTTCCAAATCTGATGAGTCTGGTGTGCCATCCACGACTTTAAGCACTGTCCCTAAAAGCTCTAAGCTCCTGGCTATCCTGTGGTGTACTTTCAATACGGACAAAAGGTTTCTAAGATGATCGGTATCAATATCTAATATCTCCCTCATATGAGACTGAGGGAATAACTCTGACAGCTTTTCTGTTTCTTTTAACATCACAGAGAACTCTGTCCCGTTGTTCCCATACCAGTACATCCCCATCTACAACAGGTATGCACTTGGAATGCGAATTATCGGTGATCCGGGCATTTACCGTCGTCAGTAACATTACAACTAGTGTAACGAACCTGTGAGAGGAAAGAAAATTAAATCTATGAATTCCCTAATCACTAGATTAACTAGATTTCACTAATCTATTAAACCGGTACCTTAAATTGTCCTTGTGGACTATATTTGGATTGTTTCTGTCTAGCGGCACCTGTTGCGTTTTTTCAACCTTTGCTTTTGCTTCTTTAAGTACACGCATGTATTACCTCAATCGGTGCCTATTATAGAATGTAACGATGAACCCATTGAAAATGGGAAATCAGGGTATAATGGTTTTGCAAAAAGTATGTAACAGGCAGAAGGAGGCGTGGCAGACCCCGCAAAGTATATATATTCTTGATCAGGGTGACGAGCTGAGTCGATTTGGCCCTGACCGTCTATCTGTCCGTCCGTCTGTCTGTCCGTTTGTATGAACGCGTCGATCTCAGAACCTATAAGAGCTAGAGACTTTAAATTTTGCACGAGGATCCATTAATACAGCGCACATATCGAGTTTGGTTTTGATATTCGATAACTTTTCCTGTTTCACTGATATCGATTAAAAACTTTATCAAGATTCAGTTTTTTGACCATATCTTTTACATATTTTTAGCTACAGCTACGAAATTTCGCATTTAGCTTGTTGTAAGTAAAATACATTTTTTATTTTTTATATTTAAAAAATTTAAAAAAAAAATAATTATCAAAGCCACAATTTAAATTTTTCAAATTTTTTAGCGAAAACCGTATTTTCAATAAACTAATAGCATGTAATGCAGAAAATTGCATTCAAATCCGTTAAGTATTACAGAAGTTATTAAAGGAAACATTTAGTGAATTGTAAAGGAAGCACCCTGTACATGTACACACATACATTCAAATCAACTACGCAGTGCTTCTGTGCGCATGGTCTATGTGTGCATGTGTATACAAATGTGTGCACGTGTATATGTGTGCATGTGTATATGTGTGCATGTGTATATGTGTGCATGTGTATATGCGCGCAGAGGTAATATGTATAGATAAAATATGTAAGCTAGGTTGTTTAAAACATCAGCTCCGACTTTGTTCAGGGGATCTCGTAGTCGGGCAGACCCGACTAGAGCTTTCTTACTTGTTTCAATTTTGAGGCACCTCGCAATTTCCAACAGTGTACTGTGAAGTGTTGGTGCATTCACAATGTCTATCTCATATCTGTCTTTTAATAACAAGGTTATCGTCCCTGAAATAAAAGACGCCTCATTATCGCATTATATTATTTATGTTTTTAAGAAGAAATTAATAGCTTGGACGATAGGATTTTTCAAATTGCAATCTTTGAAATGTTGGCAATACATATTAAAAACTGCTTGTTATCAATTGAAAAATATCACTGTGCAAGATACCGCCAGGCTATGACGGAACTGGTGTTTCTCCAAGAACATATTTCTTTTGATGTCTGTCATACTTGTCCAGGTTTTTGCAGTTTGCCACTATTTTTGTCGCTAGCTTGGTCATTTTCGGGAAGTTATATTCTTCCAAGATTTGTTTGATACTTTCTTGGGTGGCTCTATGCGCGGTTATGTTCTGTCATGACTATCTCTCTTTCTTAGTCTTTGTCTGTTTTATCAGTTACTATATTTTTGCAGTAACGAAACTTAGTGGATTGAACGATTTTTACTAACTCGTGTTGGCTGAATGCCAAAATTGGCAAGTCGCAGTTGATTACGTTGACTAGTGACTAGTTGAATTGAATAGTATGGCGAGTTTTGTCGAGGAAAAATATGAAGTTCTGCTTCACAGGGAAACGTGCTGCTTCCAAAACTATTTGGTTTCTAAAACAGTCTAAAGGTTTGTCAGTAGACTCTATTGCATATGTCAGCGACAGCTCACTATGGATGGTGGCTGCATCTGACGGTATCTCGTATTGAAAGGCGTTAATATTTTGTCGAGCTTGTAGTGGATATTTGCCTTAGAGTTCCTATCCGATACAGAAAGGTGAGAGGTTGATGATCTGTGTAGATATTAATATCTCTGGTACCATACAGGTACTGCTGTAGCTTACCTAGTGCCCACACGATAGCCAATGGTTCTCTTTCATTGGTGGGTTCGCTATCTTTCAGAGCTCTGGATATCATGGTAATGGGCCTGCCACATTGTGACAGGACCGCGCCAATACCATATGCAGAAGCTTCTGTCGTTAGATCGAATGGGTTTTTGAAATCTGACTATCTTTGAAAGACGCCTTCTGAAGCTAAGATATTACTTAGTCTCTCAAAGGCATCCCTCTGGGTGATGTCAAAATTTATAACCTTTTATATACCCGTGCAAAAAGGGTATATTAATTTTTGTCAGATGTTTGCAACGCAGAGAAGGAAGCATCTCCGACCATATAAAGTATATACAGTAGAATCCGAATATAAAGACTCTGCTAAAAGCGTTGGTCCGTTTTGCTCTTTTCTGTTAGAACGTCTTCCGGGTATAACAACGTTAAATCGTCGGTCCCTTGAGTGTCGTTATAACCAGACTCTACTGCTCTACTCTACGAGATGGCAACCTTGTCTGCAGTAACACCATCCACACATGGTGGTGCACGCCGCTCAAGCTGCAAGAGGCTACTGTCGAGGATAATATTAGTGGTGTGGAGCACCCAGTCAGATCACGACAAGGCCGCAGCAACAGGTCCGCCAGTTCATGCTCATCTTTTGGTACTTCCACCAGCGGCAAGGAGCCACAGCCCATGCATTGGCACTAGACCACGACGTCGCCGACGTGAAAAAGCAGTCAGCGGTCTCAATTGTTCACCGGGCGGTCGCATCAATATCTATGCTGCTTCGCTACAGCCGCTGATCATCGTCATCGTCCGCCTCGTCCACAAACGATGCGCAGTCATCGTATTGCGAGACCCTTTAGAACAATCAAAATCACAACTATCGCTCACGACAGCATGCGGCGTATATGTCGCATCATCCTTACCATAAACCTCTCACGGCATCATCCGACGACCAATCGAGAAGCTCATCCTCTTGGCGGCCGAAGAAAGCGGGTCTTCTGCTCCTATGTAGTGTGCGGTCTCGCACCACTACGTCCATGTGTCCAGTTCCTATATATGTATATACATTAACCATTAATACCGCCAACATTTTCATGCAAGTCTTCTTATTCTATCCCTAACCAGAGATTATGGCCGCCAAACGCGTCACACCGTCCACTCCACGTGATGAGCAGAGTCCAGCGACGCCACCCGTGAATATGCGTAGATCCGCCCACACTGTCGTCGTTGCTGCAACACCGCGTGACGACGTTGCTGCCCACTGCACTGGTCCTGTTGGACAACTTAACGTCTTTTAACGTCTTTTAACGACCCCAACTTCTCAAGAGAAATCGTCGTTGCTGTGGAGGACGACTTGCGCATATGGTCGCCGCAACGAGACGTTCGTCAGCCCTAATTGAGGGGTTCTACCACCTGATGTTGGCCGACCCAGGATTTGGAAGGCCCTCGGCCATCTCCTCAATATTGGGGGCCGAGGTGCACGCCGCTACCCCCAAGCAAGGCTGCCTACCTGGTCAGGATGGTGGAACCGTGGCCAGAGCACCGTCTTTGGATGGGCTCTTTCGGGTGTGACCCGGAACTGACGAGATAACGTCGACTTATTTCAAGATACTGCAAGGGGGGATGGTTGTTCGCGTCAGCAACGCCCAGCTGATAAGACAGAGCTGAGCTGAGCTTACGGTTGAGCCAGCTTTCCGTCACTCAGAGAGTGAGCTTGCGTTGGAAGCGCAAGCTCGCTCTCAGCTCTGCGGCTCTAGTTGTTTATCAATTTCATCGCTTTTTGTACGCGCAAATCTGCGCACGCATTCTTCTCACTTCTAAATTGTACACGCAACTAGGCGCAAGAGCCTTTTTCACACATGTAAGCTTACACCCACGAAAAATCTTCATAAATATTTCCAAATACAACACAAGCTAATACACAACGCTTTGATATCAAAAAACAGATAAAAGCCTTCACAAACATGATGCTATCAAGTCCCTGGCCACATTCTAACTAGAAGACGTTAGTTAGACGTCAGTTAAAAAAGGCTATACGGGCTAATAAGCTTGATTACTTCTTGGAGCTGTGTGACTCATAAGAATTTGAACCCTGAAGCAAAGTATATAAAACGGTAGTCAAAAGACTTAACGTCGGCAAACTAGTGCAGCCCTCTGATTGCTTGGAGTTAAGGTATATCTCGGAAACGCTTTATCCACGCAGATTAAACTTCATCCAAGTGACCGACTCACTGTCATCCATCAGGAGGTCATCCCTCAGGAGTTCATCCAGCCTGATAGATACAGTTACTGTAGAGGAAGTTCTGTTTGTTGTCAGAAGCCTTAAGCCCAGCAAAATGCCAGGTCCAGATGGCATCCTAAACTGCGCGATAAAGCCCAGATTTATTTGCGGAACTTTTCAATGAGTACGTGACGCAGGAAACCTTTCCTTCAATCTGGAAAGTCCAGAACTTGATTGTTGTTCCCAATTCAGATAATCGACCTAAAGAAATATCGTCCTATAGACGACCTATCTGCCTTCTTGACAACATGGGAAAGGTACTGGAGAAGTTGATCTGCTCTAGAATCGAGACAGCGATTGTTAACGGATGCATTGACTAAAAAGTTACCACTAGATGGAAACATGGGACGAAGCAATACTGAATTACCCGCAGACACTCACATCATTGGCTTTGCTGATGACGTTGCCGTCGTTACCATAGGAGAGGAACTCAGGGAAAAAGCAGTTGGTTCCTGTAAAGCCTCTCAAGAATTATGCTGAACACATGGCAACAATGACGCCAACTTCTGATGAGTGTTACGAGGTCCATCATTCTTTACGCTGTATCAGTATGGTCAAAACGATGGCTACTCCAAGCTACATCCGATGTATACGAGCTACCTACCGACTATGTGCCATTCGAGTCAGTTGCGCGTGCAGAACAGTCTCTGATGATGCAGCACTCGTTGTAGCTGGTATGCTCCCAATTGAAGAATTGCTCATCGAACCCGAATAGCTGAATAGAGGCAACAACAGCGTGGAGAGAACTCTCAGCATTGCGCGATGGCAAAGAAAGTGGAACGAGTCATCTAAAGTACGCTGGACACACACGCTTATCCCGGAATCGGCCCCGTGGATAATCGTAAGTATGGAGAAAGATAAAAATCTTTCGCATATCCTAACTGGACACGGATGCTTCCGGACTTACCTGCTCAGTTTCGGCCACAAGAACACAGATGAGAGTTCCTGGTGCAGCGAAGGAACGCAAACCACATTGTCTTCGAGTGTGGACGATTCTCCGAAGAGATGCGTCAACTGGAGGAAGCAGTGGGGCGATCCATCAGAAAAAACAATCTGGTGCCGATCATGCTGGAATCCGAAGAAGCGTGGAGCTCAGCAAGAGAGGCTCAGACGATGAGCTGAGTAGGACTCATTTGGCACAAAGCGCATGCGAAGCATTGCTTTGCGGACGTCCCGCAGGCATCTCGCGCTACCCGTTTCTGTAAACTCCTGTACATTACCTTTTAAGAAATAAACGAATACAAACAAGTAAGAAAGCTCTAGTCGGGTCTACCCGACTACGAGATCCCCTGAACCAAGTCCGAGCTGATGTTTTAAACAACCTAGCTTACATATTTTATCTATACATATTACCTCTGCGCGCATATACACATGCACACATGCACACATACACACATGCACACATATACACATGCACACATTTGTATACACATGCACACATATACATACCATGCGCAGATTACTGCGTAGTTGATTTGAATGTATGTGTGCACACGTACAGGCTGCTGCAGCGTGCTTTTACAATGTTTCCTTTAATAACTTCTGTATTACTTAACGGATTTGAATGCAATTTTCTGCATTGAATGCTATTAATTTATTGAAAATACGGTTTTCACTAAAAAATTTGAAAAAATTAAATTGTGGCTTTGATAATTTTTTTTTTTTAATAAATTTTTTTTGTAAAATGTGGAGCCGGTATCCAAAATATGAAAAAATAGAAAATGTATTTTATTTATAAAAAGCTAAAAAAAAAAATTTGGTAGCTGTAGCTAAAAATATGTAAAAGATATGGTCAAAAAACTGAATCTTGATAACGTTTTAAATCGATAACATTGAAACGGAAAAATTTATCGAATATCTAAAACAAACTCGATATTTTCGCTGTATACACAGACCATCATGCAAAATTTGAAGTCTCTAGCTCTTATAGGTTCTGAGATCGACGCGTTCATACATACGGACAGACGGACAGACGGACAGGCGGACGGACGGACGGACAGACAGACGGACAGGGCTAAATCGACTCAGCTCGTCACCCTGATCAAGAATATATATACTTTGTGGGGTCTGCCACGCCTCCTTCTGCCTGTTACATACTTTTTGCAAAACCATTATACCCTGATTTCCCATTTTCAATGGGTTCAGGGTATAAAAAAAAAACATGCATACATATATACATATATATTAAATATCAATGCCAATGTAGTCGGTGTATGTGCTGGTTTTTTTGTTTAAAGTGTGGATAGGGGTTTGCATAGAGGGGTGTTTTCGGGATTTGCATTACATACATACATCCACAAATATGATTCTGCTTTTTAGACTCTGTTCCCAAAGGGAAAAAGAGTCTATTGGATTTGTGCAATGTCCGTCTTGCTGTCTGTCCGTCTGTCCGTCTGTCCGTCTGTCCGACTGTCCGTCTGTCCGTCTGTCCGTCTGTCTGTATGAACGCGCAGCATTTGGACACTATAGAAGCTAGAGACTTGTAATTTGGAATATATACTCGTGTGTAACCGCGTCAGATCAAGTTTGAGTATTTTTCCGATACGCCCACAGGGGGCGTGGCAAATCGGGAAATGCTATATCTATTAAGACTAAAACGCTGTTATTTTAGTCAATATTGCAGTCTAAGAAATGGGGTTTAGAATATATATTCGTGTACACCACGCGGACGTTTTAAGATATAGATTATATATCTACGCCCATTGTGGGCGTGGCAAATCGGATAAAACTATATCTTCTACAGCTTTGAAGCTAGAGCATCCAAATTTGGCATGTGGGTTACTGTTGACCTTCCCTTAAGTTACATCAAAAAGTTATATACCCACGCCCCCTGTGGGCGTACCAAATCGGGAATATATATATAGCGATTTGTATAAATCTTATAATATTTTGAGCGTATTAAGAGCTAGAGACTTGAAATTTGGAATACATGTGCAAGTAGATCACTCGGAATCAAAAATATATATTATAGATATTTACGCCCATTAAGGGCGTGGCAAATCGGATAAAACTGTATCTCCTACAGTTTTCGAGCTAGAGCGTCCAAATTTTGCATGTGGGATACTGTTGACCTCCTCTTAAGATAAGTCAAAAGTTATGTATCCACGTCTTCTGGGGGCGTGGCAAATCGGGAATTACTATATCTTTTACTAAAACCGTGATAATTTCGGCAATATTTCCGTCAGAGAGTTGGGACTTGGAATATATATACTAGTATCCTACCTCTACCCAAAAATGTATGTTATATATAGCTACGCCCATTTGGGGCGTGGCAAATAGGGTAAAACTGTATCTCCTACAGTGTTAGACGTAGAGCATCCAAATTTGACATGTGGGTTACTGTTCATGAAATTAAAATTTACGAAAAAAAAAAATAATAATAATCATAATGTAAGCCTCCGTAAAACAAATTCTAGTTGACCTAACTGGGGATTGAAGCAGGGTCTTCGCTACCACAACGCAAGTCTGTTTAACCAAATCAAAACACTTCCAAACTCAGTTTGGCACATAGCCACGCAAGAGACGCCGTGGTGTTGTGGGTAGAGTGGTGGCATGCGAAGCGCGTGACCCAGGTTCGATTCCCAGCGCTGACGCGTGATATTATCATTTAATAAATTGTTTTTTTTTTATTTTTTTTATAACTTGTATGTTATTTAATGGATTTGATAAAATTTTCAGCATAAATCCTTATATTTATTAAAACAAATTCTAGTTGACCTAACTGGGGCAAGTCTGTTTAACCAAATCAACACACCAAACTCAATTTGGCGTAAGAGACGCCGTGGTGTTGTGGGTAGAGTCGGTGGCATGCGAAGCGCGTGACCCAGGTTCTATTCCCATCGCTGCCGCGTGATATTATCATTTATTAAAATGTTTTTTTTTTTTTTATTATAACTTCTATGTTACTTAATGGATTTTGATAAAACTTTCTGCATAAATCCTTATATTTTATTAAAAATACGGTTTTACCTAAAAAATTAAAAAAAATGTAAATGTGGCTTTATTTGCAACTAAACTTTTATTAAATTGATTTTGTGAAATGTGGAGCCAGTATCCAAAATATATAATAAAAACCAAAATAGTATTTTATTTTAAAAAAGCTATATGTAAAATTGTATGACTGTAGCTAAATTGATGTAAAAGACATGCTCACAAAAGGAATCTCAATAATCTCGCATTCAAACATACGGAAAGACGGACGGACGGTCTACATATTTATTGAGCCTACACACCTTTAACAGGAACAGAGTCTGACGCAGTCGGTGGCGCCCGACTGCAACGTTCTTACTTGTTAGTTTTAAAGAGTGGGTAGATAGGGGAGGTAACTTTGCTTAGAGGGCTATTTTTGGGGATTTGTATTTCATATACATGCATACATACATACACACATACGATTCTTCTTTTTTTGTTTAAAGTGTGGATAGAAAGAGGGTTTGCTTAGAGGGGTATTTTGGGGGGATTTGTGTTTCATATACATACATACATACATACATACATACATCCACACATATGTCAATCCAACTATGGGTTAAAGCCAGTCCCACGATGCTTGATGCTAGCGGGTGGCTGTAGGGATCCGTTAGCGGTGCTTGTTGGCACGATAACGGCTTCTCAGTGCTTCAGCTTTAGCTGATATTGTGCTTTGACACAATAGAAATACGAATTGTTTATTCGGAGTAATATATTTATTGAACCGACGTTTGCTTCGGTTACTCAAACAGAACTGAATTCCGCTCTCACAACGAGTCGGAACATAAGCTATTCTAAACATACAATTGTCAAAGCTTAAGCTACCCACCATAGTTGACTTAGCATAAACTACAATGTTACAGTCGGTAAGGCGACTTCTGCATTAGCGATAACGCTGCTCTTGCGACATACGCAAGGGATCAGGTTACTGCAGCCGACCGTTCCGATCAGGACGCTGAACTGAGGCATTTGCCGTGTCAGCACCATGCGCGCAATTGTTGCCCAATAATTGTATAAATACAAAGTCTTAAACTGCTACGTGCGAGGGTGACTCCTTAACTACTCCCCCTTAGAACTATGAGCGTCCTCGTTCATCTTGAAACTGTTAACAATTCTTTGCATCTCCATCGATGTCCGTCTTCTTCTCAATCCTTATTAGAGTAGAATGGAACAGCAGAATAGGAGGCTGAGCACCAATAGTACTGAGCATTGACTTGTATCTCTGCACCAACGTCGGTGCTAATTCGTGCTGGTTTTCGTTTATTATGGCTGAGTTGCGTATAGCAGTGCGCCTTGCCACCCGCATGCAGACCCCGTGCGCAGGTGTTGCGTGTTGCTATCTTGCAGAACGACGTGTACGTTGTTGTAATACAGCTGGTGACCGCTAGGACGTCGTTTTCGCTCATGTGAAAACCGAAAAGTGCTGACGTTTTTACATTCTAGGGTAATCTATTAGTACATGGATTATATTTTCGGACTGGAGGACTTCAATATTGGATACTTTCAACAAACTTACTATAGGGATATCCGTGAATTAAGCCGTCGTGATCAAATATTGAAGAATTAATTGTATTTGATTTAGCTAGTGTGATTTTAAGCATTAAGTTTTGAACTTCATCGATTAATTTCTTCTTTGTTTTAACTATTTCATTTACTGTATCGGTTAACTGGTTTATTTGCTTTTGAGTCTCCGTATATGGTGCATATGGTGTGCCAGCCACGACTTTTAGCACTGTCCCTAAAAAATGTAAGCTCGTGGTTAGCCTGTGGTGTACTTTCAATACGGACAAAAGGTTTCTGAGATGGTCGGTATCAACATCTAATAACTCCATCATATGAGACTTAGGGAATAACTCGGACAACTTTTCTGTTTCTTTTAAAGGACAACACAGGACACCACGCCCGAAGACTCTTCAGCAACAACTGTCACCAAGACAGGACATTGGTGGGCAGAAGTAGCAGATAGGCTTCGGCAAATCTTGGAGTGTGTGAATGCTATTTGCGGTGTAGCAAAGTGCAGAGTGAGTACACTGTCTCTTGCGAATACGTAGGAGTGCTCGAGGGAAAGCCAGACGGTAGGAGAGCCTGGATAAAATCCATGCGGAGCGCCGGAGTATACAGCAGCGAATCCTGGCGATAACCTAGTGTACCCAGAGCAAATCCTTTATCTGCAAGAAAGACGTCGATGGAACAACGAAGCCACTGGATTTTGTGGAACAGGTGGAATGGTCGGCAGAGACATACGGCCTAGAGCTGGACCTGGTCCCGAGAGTTATGCCGGAGCTGCTGAAAGGTATGGCGTTAACATGGTACATAGCCAACAATAGACATTGGGCGACATGGTCGACCTACGTCACAAATTTTAGGAGTATTTCTCACCACGAGATTCTTCGACAGGCTATGGGAAAGCCGTTTAAGATATATAAGGTGGAGATGCAGAACTAATGCGCCTACTACGTTACGCAGCGGAACGAGAGCACAAATATATATACAACAACAGCCTCCCCGATCAACGTTCATATGCTCAACCGTACCAGTTCCGCAGCCTAACAGAACTGATGCTGCTCTCCGATGAGTTCGAAGAACTCGAAAAATACAGAGAAAAGCTGCGAAAGCAAAATCTGCCAGATAGAACAAGATTTAGGGCCATGAACGACGCCGCGAGTGGTAGCATGGGAGTCACACACCACCCCAGCCGGGAGACAGAAATGGCAAGGCCCAGGCCAGCTGTAAGGAGGCTAATCGAATTCCCGACTACCCACATTCAGAACCCAGCAAGGGCGTGCCGCGTATGTGGCCAAGAGGGCCACTGGGCAATAGAGTGCCGGAACGCCATGCTGGAGTTCTGTTAGCTATGTGGGCGCTTCGGGATCAGAATGCCTGCTTGTTGCCAGACGGGAAATGACCAGCGGCACCCGCCATCCAGGGGCGAGCGGAAACCGCACGAGGAGGCCCCAGACGCCAGTAGGCTACATCTACGACGAGAGTGCACAGTTTTCGGCGACGGTTGGAATCGGCGCCACACAGCTGAAGGCCACAGATCGACAGCGGAGCAACAAGCAGCTTTGTTAGAGAAAAACTAGCTAACAGGCTCGGCTCGGAGGGCCGGTGGAGCACCACGCGGAGGTTGATTCGACTGTCAGACGGAAGCTGCATCCAAGTGGACAAACTCCTGGAGGCGACAGTCCACTTGGGGAGGCGAGAGGCGAGGATACCGTTGCTGATACCTACCCGGGGTGATCGACGACTTAGTGCTGGGCTGGCACTTCTTGGTCAGCAAACACGGCAACTCTGGGGGTGGAAAAGGCATCCGGAGAGCCGCTCCACGAGGACGTGAAGCGATAGCTGATGCAGTCGCGTATACGCCAGACATACAAAAGCGCCACGATATCGGCGTAAAGCAGGCCCCGTTCCAGCACGAAGCAGGGCTTGCCGCGGGCATATAAAAGGGAAATGAAGCTGACGGCGGGGGATGATCAAAGTACCAGTGAAAGTGGAAAGACGTGAAATTGCAAATCAAAACGCAAAGTGCCAAGGAAAAGTGATCAGCGAAGGACATCGAAGGACACGCAAGGACATCAAGGGAAACGCGAGGGAGCTGAAAGGACAACACAGGACACCACGCCAGAAGACTCTTCAGCAACAACTGCACCAAGACAGGACATCGGTTGGCAGAATTAACAGATAGGCAGTTTTGTCAAATCTTGGAGTGTGTGTGTGCTATTTGCGGAGTAGCCGAGCGTACTCGGAGTTGGTACATTGTCTCTTGCGAATACGTAGGAAAGCTCGAGGGGAGTCCAGCCAGTAGGAGAGCCTGTATTAATTCCGTGCGGAGCGCCGGAGTATACGAATCCTGGCGATAACCTAGTGTACTCGGTATAACCGAAGGTTCGTTACAGTAGCGATCGATTATATTCTAATATGGCACGTCTGATCAGTTCGACTGTGTCGTTTATTTTGAGGCACCTAGCAATTTCCAACAATTGCAAACTTTGAAAATTTGTCGATACATATTAAAAACTGCTTCTTGTCAGTTGAAAAAATGTCACTGTGCAAGATCTCGCCAGGGTATGATGGAACTGGTATTTCTCCAAGAACATGTTTCTTTGGATGTCTGCCATACTTGACCTTAGTGCAGGTTTTGCAGTTTGCGACTATTTCTGTCGCTAGCTTTATCATTTTCGGGAAGTAATACTTGTTAAGAGAATGTTCATGCAACCCTGACAACACAAGACATGATCACAGTTTCACCACGAAGCGCTGCAGCCCTGTATTAGGGGTGTTGAGTTTTGCTTCACTTCTCTGTTGTGTGTGGCTTTGTAAATAACGTCTTTAAGACGAAACTATTATAACTTTCATATTCATATTCATTCTCAATAAACTTAAGACAACATAAACAATAACTTTCAACACGTTATGGGCCAGATTGATTATAAAAAGTAAAGACCCAAAGGTCAAGGTTGTAAAAAGTCAAGGACTTGTATTCAATTTGGTGCTATTGTTGTGAAATAGTGGTTGGCGGTTATACATAGCTTTCTGTACAATAACGTTTTCGTTGCTTCAAAAAAAATGTACCGGGTTCTTAGTAAACAAGTAGTGTGCAGAAATTAAATACAAAAACAAGAAGAAGAGAGAAGAGTTGAACCATAGCCGGGTATTTAGTCCCAACTAAAGTTTGTTCCACCGGATAAAAATTTAATTTAACTAAGACGACAATATAAACGGAAATGGCCAATATGAATTTTAATATAGAAAAATTGGACGAAAACAATTTTAGCACATGGGAAATGTTAATGAAAAGTGTTTTGATACAACATGATTTGTGGCCAATAGTGTGTGGAAAAGTGACTTTAGGTGAAAATGCCAGCATTGAGCAGCGTGCCAGTTTGAAGCAAAAGACCAAAAGGCGTTGGCCTCAATATTACTTTGTGTAAAGCCATGAAGTTAAACAATATAAAAAATTGTGTTTCGTCGCTGCAGGCATGCCAAAAAACTAACAGAAATCCACAAGCCAAGTGGGCCAGCTAGATTAGTGCTTCTAATAAAACAAATGCTGTCCATTCGAATGTCAGCGGATATGAGTGTACAAGAATATTTACACAAGTTTCAATTCCTAGAAGAAGGTTTAGCTGAAATTAATATAGATGTTCCTGAGGAAATAAAAACGGTTGTTTTGCATATTGGATTGCCAAAATCGGTTGAAAGCTTTGTAGTCGCTATAGAGTCACGTGATAAGCATTTAAAATGCATGAGTATTTTTAGATCGGATTTAGAAACATTTAAATGGCACAACAGATTCAGGCATGTGAATTTTGATGCATTAAAAGAAATGGCAAATAAAGGTAAGGTAAAAGGGCTAAGTAGCATACAGAAACCAAACCAAATATGTATCACATGTGCAAAAAGCAAAATATGTCTACAGCCGTTCCCAAAAGAATCTGAAAATAAAGCAAACAATATACTGGATGTGATTCATTGTGATGTTTGTGGTTCTTTGTGATGCCAAAGAAATCTTTAGGAGGTAGCAAGTATTTTGTCATATTCATAGACGACTGCTCTAGGTATATTTCGGTAAATTTGTTAAAAACTAAGGATGAAGTTTTTGGTGCATTTAAAGAATTTAAAAAAGAAGTCAAGCGGCAAACTGGCAGAAAAATCAAAATATTGCGCACAGATAATGGTGGCTAATATTTGTCGAAAGACTTGAATTTTATTTAACTGAAGGAGGAATTAAACGAAATTTAACTATGACACACACACAGCAACAAAACAGAGTTGCAGAGACGGCGAATAGGACGTTAATTGAAATGGCTAGAAGTATGATAGTACACGCTGATTTAAATGAGTCATTTTGGGCACAGGCTATACATACAGCAGCTTATTTGCATACTAGGGTGGCATCAAATGCAGTAAAAGGAGTTACTCCATACGAAATCTGGGCTGGTAAAAAGCCAGTTATTAGGCATTTGAAAGTTTTTGGATCAATGGCGATTGCGCTTAATAAAAACAAAATATCGAAATTCGCACAGAAAGGGCTAGAATATGTCATAGTAGGCTCGGATACCTCAAAGGCTTATCGTTTATACAATAAAGAATCGGGAAAGCTTATTTTAAGCAGTGACGTCAGTTTCATAGAACCTGAGGGAGGAAAATTTGAAGAAACAGTTTCCTACGAAATGACCCCAATGACTCTCAGAGACGAATACGAATCCGAACCTGAAATAACTCAGACTGACCCGGAAAAGCCTAAAGAGCTGGATGTAAGCAATAGCCTGCATAAGAATCCTTCGGTACAAGAAAGTAAAAGAGGGCCAGGTCGTCCAAGCAAACTCCGAACTGGAAAACCTGTGATGTCACGACCAGATATTGCACATTCGGTCAACAAGTTGGCACACTGCAATAGGGATCCTTATTCCGAACATGAAGCGGCAGCAAAGCATGTTCTTAGATATTTGGCGAAAACTATAGATCACGAGACATGCTACACCCGGACAGGCAAGACTGTGGAGATTTTGATTGCGGATGTACTAACAAAGAATTTAGCTAGAGTTAAGTGTTGCAAATTTGTATCCGCCTTGGGCTTAAAAACTCTGTAATGTAATGTTTTGGTAGGACATGGATTGAGTTGAGGAGGATGTTAAGTTAATGCAACCCTGTTGTGTGTGGCTTTGGAAACAACGTCTTTAAGACGAAACTATCATTATAACTTTTATATTCATATTCATTCTCAGTAAACTTAAGACAATATAAACAATAACTTTCAACAATATTCTTCCAAGATTTGCTTGATGATTTCTTGGGCGGCTCTATGCGTGCTGTTATGTTCAGTCATTAATATCTCTCTTTGAAAGTCCTTGTCTGTTATATCAGTTACTACATTTTTGCAGTAACTAAGATTTTACTAACTCGTGTTGGATAAATTCAAACATTGGCAAGTCGCAGTTGTTTGCATTGACTAATGACTTGTTGAATTGAATTTATCGCCGAAAAATATGTAGTTCCGCTTCAGGCTGAAGCGGGCTTCTTCCAAAACTATTTGGTTTCTAAAACAGTTAAATGGTTTGTCAGTTGACTCTATTGTATATGTCAGCGACAGCTCACTATCGATGTAGGCTGCATCTGACGCTATCTTGTCTTGCAAGTCGGTAATATTTTGTTGAGTTGTCGAGAGTTCCTATCCGATACAGCAAGGTGAGAGGTTGATAATCTGTGTAGATATTAATATCTCTGGTACCATACAGGTACTGCTGGAGCTTATCTAGTGCAAACACGATAGCCAATAGTTCTCTTCCGTTGGTGGCGTAATGGGTTACGCTATCTTTCAGAGTTCTTAATATCATGGTACATAATACCATATGCAGAAGCATTCGTCGTTAGATCGAATGGTTTCTTGAAATCTGGCTATCTTTGAATGACGTCTTCTGAAGCTAAGATATTCCTTAGTCTCTCAAAGGCATCCCTCGGGGTGATGTGAAAAATGATTACTCTTTTTATACCCTTGCAAAAAGGGTATATTAATTTTGGTCAAAAGTTTGCAACGCAGAGAAGGAAGCATCTCCGACCATTTAATGTATATAAAGTAGAATCCGAACATAACGACTCTGCTAAAAGCGTTCGTCCGTTTTGCTCCTTTCTGTTAGAGCGTCTTCCGGGTATAACGACGTAAAATCCTCGGTCCCTTGAGTAAGTTATAACCGGACTCTATATCTATAGCTACGTCTTTTGGGGGGAGTGGCAAATCGGGTAAAACTATATCTTCGAAAGTTTTGAAGCTAGAGCATCTAAATTCAGAAAATAATATACTTTTGGCCTCCCCTTCCGATTGATCAAAAAGTTATATATCCACGCCTACTTGGGGCGTGGCAACTTGAGAAAGTCTATATAGTGCTATCATAAATCCTCCAATATTTTGGATGCTGTTAAAGTCAGAGACTTTAAACTTAAAACATATATTTGTATCAACCACCCCTAAATAAAGTTAAAGAGTATATATCTACGCCCATTAGGGGCGTGGTAAATCGGAAAAAACTGTATCTTGTACAATTTTACACCTAGATTCCCAAAAATTAACAAATACGTTAAACTTCACTGTTTCGACAAAATTTTGATAAATTGTATATATCCGCCTCTTTGGGGCGTGATAACTATATCTTCCACAGTCCACAATGCTTTACGCACCATCAGTCAGGCCGTCGCGCATGAATGGTTTGTCAGTTGACTCTATTGTATATGCAGGTTGGCTAAAACACCTCCTCTCTAGGGCCACTTTCCACCTCGGAACCGGGCATTATCCCACATTAACCTTCAAGGTGGGGCGCTTATATGTGTTTTAACTTCAAACTATACTCTGTGTTCCTGCGTCCATGTCCCACTTTTTGCGCTTTAATATTTTTTCTGCAAAGTCGCAGACTTTCTACAGATTCACACCACGATACTTTCCACCTCCACCGGACCGATAGCTCCTGTTAGGTCTTTTCTTTCTTCTATCCACCTTTACCAGTAGAAGAAAGTGTGCTCGACATCATCTATAGGATTCGTACAGTAGATGAAGCTGGGCTCGACACTTTCCCCCATTTTGTGTAGGTATTTACGAAAATACCCATGCCCTGATAACATTTGTGTCAAATAGAAAAATGTCTCACCATGCTATCTATTTAGCCACGTCTGTATATCAGGGATAATTTTCGCTGTCCATCTTCCGAACTTCTCGTTAGACCATCGCACCTTCCAGAAAGCTAAGGTCTGATTTCGCATATCCTTCGCCGTCTGCGCTGAGAGTTCTCCATTTCGCTTAAGTTCCCATATCTTCTTGCGCTCTTGCGCAAGGAGGTCGATCGGCACTACTGACGCTATCACCGACACAGCAGCTCCAGACACTGTACGGTACGCAGAAGCTATCCTTAAAGCAGCCCTTCTTTGTACCGACAGCATCGGTTTTCGCCTCACTTCTGCTTTTAAGGTGTCCGCCCACAATTCACTACCGTATAGTAGGATCGCGTTGGTTGATTCCATTAGGAGCCTTCGCTTTGCTGCTGTCGGCCCGTCAATATTTGCCATCAGCCGACTTAGCGAGCCGGTTGCTATTGCTGTTTTTCGTGATGCATGTTGGAGTTGTCCCGAAAATGTTAGTTTACTATCTAGTCTGACGCCTAGATAGCTTACTGTTTTTTGGGCTCTTATCATGCTTCCACCTACTCGCATCTCTATCTCGGTTGGAATCTGCCTACCCGTAAAAAGGAGTAGCTCCGTTTTTTGGGTAGCCAGCTCTAGACCTCGGGAACTTAGCCACGTCTGTGTGCGGATCATAACTTGGGTAAGTCTGCGCTGAGCTTCTACGGTATTTCTTGCTGTGATAACGGCTGCGATGTCATCCGCATATCCTATTTGAAAAGTATGTTCAGGCATTTCCTGTCTTAGAATATCGTCGTAGCTAATATTCCAAAGATCTGGGCCAAGGATTGATCCTTGTGCAGCTCCCCCGGTTACCCGAAATCGCTTGATTCCTGTCTTTGTATCGTACAGGAGTACTCGGTCTCGTAGGTAGCTTTTCATCATGCCATTAAATATTCCGGGATGCGAAAACGCTGTTTTAGTGAATCTAAAATGCCAGACCAACGTACGCTTTTAAAAGCATTTTTGACGTCAAGTGTTACAAGTAAAACCACCGGACGCGAGTATGCATTTCCTCTTTGCGTCGCCCTGGCTGCTTGAACTACTTCCTCGATGGCACCTATTGTGGATTTTCCAGCTCGGAAACCATGCTGTCTGGGGCTGAGTCCTCCAGCATTTTCTACTGCTGCAAGCAGTCTGGGCTTTATTAGTTTTTCTAATAATTTTCCGGTCGTGTTGAGCATGCACAGTGGGCGGTATACCGACGGTGTGATGGGGTGTCCTTTTCCTTTGCTTATCAGGACAAGTCGCTATTCTTTCCATGCCTCTGAAAATAATCTCTCTTTCAAACATGCGTTGTACATTCTTAGCAGGAATCTGGGCCGTCTATCTGCAATGTGTTTCAATATCTCCGCTATTATATTGTCTGGGCCCGGAGCCTTTTTATTTTTTAGGGATTTCGCAGTTTTTTTGTGTTTTTTTTTTTTTAAGATTGGGAGTTGAGTAGTGAGGTTTTTTTTGTGATTGTTTTTTTGTTTTTTGAGTTGTGTTGGGTTTTTTTTTTTTTTTTTTTTTTTTTTTTTATAGTTGCTAGTGCGCCGTGCTCTTGTCAGCTGTTGCCTGCATTTTATACATATTTTTCGCTTTTCCGTGATATTATCGCTCCACCAATACGTCTGTCGTCTGCTGCCGTGTTTGTGATGCGTTTTAATCATTGCAACATTGCAAGCTCCTTTCATCGTTTTTAGGCTGATTTCGACTATCGCTGTTGAGCTTGATACCACGTCAAATTGGCTATCTTGTCTGTCAATTTCTGCGAACAGTTTTTCCGGATCCAATTTGCTTATATCCCATCTGCGGGGTTTCTTCGCGGAGCACTCCGAAGAGGCCTGCCGACATGATCACTGCCAGTGAAGTCTCCAGTTTTCGATCCGATTGACGATCCGTTCAGAACCGAGGGTTATGTCTGGTATTGTACCTTCGCATCCCGGCTTATTATATGTGGCTTTCCGGCCTTGATTTGCAACCACAAGTCTAGTCCTAGAGGCCATATCCATTATTTTCCGCCCTCTAGAGTTAGTTGTGGGCATTCCACAGTCAACTGCCCGCGCGTTAAAATCGCCGGCCACAATGAAGGGCTCATGTCGGTTCATGAGCATATCCTCGATACCATCTAACTTCAGTTGGAAAGTATTTATGTCGTCGCTGGGTGTCAGGTAACAACTGACAATTGCGACGTCACTAAAGCGTGCGTAAACGAAACAGTTTCCATGTTTACCCTCTTGTAGTAGCGATTTACTACTACTGGGTATACATATTGCTGCAGTCTTCGTTTCATCCTCCAGCCAGATTCCATTGTCCTTCCGTTTATATTGCTCGCTGATGTCCACTAAGTCGATTACGTGTTCCGCTACAAGCTGTGTCAACAGTGCGTCTGCAGTTTTGCTACGATGAAGATTAGCCTGAAGGATCCTCATCATTTTGTTGTAGCTTGTCGAGTCCCTGGCCATTTTTGCGATCCAGGCATGTGGTCTACTAGGTTGCGTCCAGCGTCTGTACAAATACAGCATTTGGGCGGTTTTTTGCAGTCTTTCATTTTATGGCCTGCTTCTCCACATTTAATGCAGAGTCCTTCACCATTTCGATCTGGTCCTGTGCAATTTGTTTGTAGGTGGCCTACACCAAAGCACCGGTAGAACCTGAGAATATTTTGGCATAATCTCGTTCTGGCCCTTACAAAACCTATTTTAATGTTGCCCGTCTTGAGCAGCATTTCTCCAAGGTCGTTTCCTAGAGTGACGAAAGCTCTAATTTGTTCCCGGCTATTCGGAGTAGTCAGTTTTATGCGTAAGTCTGCAGAAGGATTTGCAAGGACTTTACGCACTGCCTCTGCGACTTCTGCCTCCACTGTCAGTGAGTCGAGGTCTCGGATTTCTACTGTCGCCGTTGGCTTCAGCTCAGCTACTTTGGCCGTTTCCTTGACTGTGGCCTTAAGTTTTTCAATAAACTCCGGCTGCAGCTTCTCTTCTTTGCCGAGTTCTACGAGTAGTGCCCCGGATCGAGTTTTCCTTATTCCTCTGATATTGGTTTTATCCTCCTCTTGGATTGTACTGCTTATGTTTCGTAAAACGTCAACATAGCTTTGCCCTCGTTCAGGACTCGTTTTACTTCCATCCTCTGTTTGACAGGTTCCTTGGCTTTTTCCTTCGCTGAGACAATTCTCGCGGTTATAGTTCTCTGTCTGTTTGCTTCCTTCTTCCTCTAATTTTTTCCAAGAGTTTCTGCAGCGTCTAAGTACATCCAACAGGTCGTCTAGGTCTGAAACTACCGTTTTTGACATCCAAACTAACATTTTTTTGTTTGGTTACTGCTGTCGTTTCCTGATTGTGGTGTTCCGCTGCTAGTTTTTTCTTTGTTGTTTTTATTATTGAATTCCATGTTTTGTGGATCCCGACTCCAAGCCGCTATCTTAGCTCGGATGTACAGTCACTCGAAGCAATCCTCATGGTTGTCTATGCATAGCAGGGAGGCCACGCAAGGGTTGACGCTGGTCCTTATGAGAGCCAGCGTTCAGAGCCAGGATCTGGCATAGATTAATGATTTCTCAACTTAAACCTGCACCGCCACAATAAAAGTTTCGACGAGCTTCGAACGTACTTGGAGCCCTGCCTAACATTCATTAAATTTAAAAAAAAACTAGAGGGATGGGCTAACTTCGGCCATGCCGAAGTTTGGTAATACCCTTGCAATTCTAAAGGATATATATACAGTTTTTTCTGATTTGCCACGCCCCCAACAATTGGATATATATAATTTTTGGGCAATCTATTAAGCAGGGCAACAGTAACCTATATATCAAATTTTGAAGGTCTACCTATAAGACTTTGGAAGATATAGTTTTCTCCGATTTGGCACGCCCCCAAGAGGCGCATATATATTTTTCATAATTTTGTCGAAACGCTCAAGCCTAACGTCTGTGTCAATTTTTGGAACTCTAGGTGTAAAATTGTAGAAGATATAGTTTTTTCCGATTTGCCACGCCCCTAATGGGCGTAGATATATATTCTTTTTTTTTCTAGGGGTGGTTGATACAAATATATGTTTTAAGTTTCAAGTCTCTGGCTTTAACAGCATCCAAAATATTGGAATATTTCTGTTAAGCACTATATAGACTTTCCCGATTTACCACGCCCCAAGTAGGCGTGGATATATAATTTTTTGATCAATCTGAAGGGGAGGCCAAAAGTATATTACTTTCGAAATTTGGATGCTCTAGCTTCAAAACTGTAGAAGATATAGTTTAATCCGATTTGCCACGCCCCCAAAGGGCGTAGATATATAATCTATATATTTTTGTATTTGGGTGCAACTCAGGAGTATATATTCCGAATTTCAAGTCTCTGACTTTAATAACGTCGAGGTTATCCCACTAAAACATTTCTTAAAACCGATCTGTCCTATGGGAGCTATAGGATATAGTCATCCGATCCGGATGATTCCGAGATATACAATGCCTGCAGCACATTCCAGCCTATGTGCAAAATTTCAGCTCTGTAGCTCCTATAGTCTCGGAGGAGATTGCGTTGATCCAGACAGACGGACAGACGGACATTTCTATATCAACTCAGCTCGTCTTGCTGATCAAGAATATATATACTTCATATGGTCGGAGATGCTTCCTTCTCTGCGTTGCAAACTCCTGACCAAAATTAATATACCCTTTTTGCAAGGGTATAAAAATATAACAACAATATTTAATGTTAACTTAACTAATGTGATAAGTGTGCTTTTTCTTTGCCTTGGGTGTACATAGTGATCTAGCATTTGCTCAAACGATACGGGGAACACACAGAAAAATCCGATCAGATCACATTCAAGATTAAAACTTATAATATAAAACTTACATTGTTTTAAATATCGTTCAAGATTTAACAGAAAATTATACGATTAAACATTCTTCAAGTTTAACTTTTCAAAAATATAACATAAACTTTCATTAGTTTTGAATTTTAAAGCTTAACAATTTATTTTCCGTTCCTTCTTTTTTTATTGTTTTGAAACAAAAGATAAATTATTTTAATTACTTTCAATTAAAACCTTTGTTTAATTAACTTAAATTTTCAGCATCGATGAATTATGGATTCATGTAGGATTCGCTTTCTTGTATTCCCAACAATTCCATAAATTTTCTGGCAGGTAACGGCTTGGTAAATAGATGTGCTAGTTGGTTATCAGTGTAAATATACTCAAGACAGATTGTATTGTTCTCAACCTGCTCTCTTGAAAAATGATATTTGATATCAATATGCTTTGCTCTTTTGATCAATCTCAGTAGATAGAAAATGTATGTTCTGGATCTTTATGGGCATGATTTATGGGTTTATTCTTGGAAGTGGTTTTTAATGGGTTTTTTATGGGTTTTTTTTTATTAAAGTATCGGGTTACACTTCTTAAAGTGAGGATAGAGAGGGGGTATGTTTATAGGGGGGGTGTTGGGGCGTCATATTTATAAACAATATTGGAGTACATTTTTTAGAGTGATGGTAGAGAGGGGGTATGATTAGAGGGGGTGTATGTTCGGGTGACATATTAAATAAACAGGCGGAGTTATTAATTGTTTTTTGAGTGGTGCATAAAATTCTGGGATGTGTGAATGATCCCTGTCGGCTCGCTAAAGCAGCATAAACAAATTTGGGTTGATCGTTGTATATATATTTAGTACATACATATATATTATGTATATTTGTGGCTTGTGTTGTCGGGTTGCCTTATTTTATGGGCATGCAAGATCAATGCATACATACAAACATTCATATATGCATATATACATATATATTAAATATTTGGGTTGGTTGTCAAGTGGTATGCAAGATCAATGCATGCAAACATACATATATGCATATATACATATATATTAAATATCAATGTCAATGTCGTAGGAGCTGTATACATACATACATACATACACACATTTTTTATGTGTAAAGTGTGGATAGAAAGGAGGGGCTTGCTTAGAGGTGTGTTTTGGGGGATTTTGTATTTCATATACATACATACGTAAATACATACATACACACATAGATATTATACAATGTGTGAGTAACCGAATTCTTTATTGGTTTCGAGTTGTGCAGTCGGCTTAAGTACGGTATATACATATATGTATGTACATATGAATATGTATGTATATATTTTTTGGGTTGGCTGTCAAGTGGCATGCGCAAGTGTTTAATCTTTGTGTTCGCCAGATGACGTCAATGTCAATGTCAATGTCAGTGTCGTGGGAACTGAGTCAAGTGGAATATGTTTTGAAGATTAAAAGAGCGAGAGTTGTTTATGTTTAAGCCTTTAGGTGAGAGCGACTTGATACCGCCTATTTTTTTTCGTTATATGTTAGATGTTGTGGAAGCGGAGAGAAAAAGAAAACAATTTGTGTGGTTTTCTGTTTTATATACATACAGTTTGACACGAAAGTGTTTTCACAAAGACAACAAAACAGATTTCTACATTTTATTACTTTAAGGCTTAAAAAAACATGGCGTTTGGTTAAGATATATTTTTATACCCTTGCAAAAAGGGTATATTAATTTTGGTCAGGAGTTTGCAACGCAGAGAAGGAAGCATCTCCGACTCATATAAAGTATATATATTCTTGATCAGCAAGACTAGCTGAGTTGATATAGCCATGTCCGTCTGTCCGTCTGTCTGTCCGTCTGTCTGGATCAACGCAATCTCCTCCGAGACTATAAGAGCTACAGTGCTGAAATTTTGCACATAGGCTGCAATGTGCTGCAGGCATTGTATATCTCGGAATCATCCGGATCGGATGACTATATCCTATAGCTCCCATAGGAAGATCGGTTTTAGAAATGTTTTAGTGGGATAACTTCGATGTTATCAGAGGCAGAGACTTGAAATTTGGAATATATACTCCTGAGTTGCACAATACAAAGATATAGATTATATATCTACGCCCTTTGGGGGCGTGGCAAATCGGATAAAACTATATCTTCAAAGTCTATAGGTACAGCTTCAAAATTTTATATATAGATTACTGTTGCCCTGTTTAGATTGTCAAAAGTTATATATCCAATTGTTGGGGGTGTGGCAAATCAGAAAAATCTATATCCTTTGCAATTGCAAGGGTATTACAAACTTCGGCATGGCCGAAGTTAGCCCTCCCTCTAGTTTTTGTTACTGCTAGTTAATAATCGATTATCTTCTATAATTAATTAATAAAAATTCAAAACTTATTCATGTTGCTTAGATATATAACAAAAACAAAAAAGTGAATTAAATTCAAGTGACACGAAAGTGTTTGCACAAACGTTACTTCTAGTTTCTACTTATCGCGTTATTCGCAATAACCGTTATTTTCGGAATTTGGCGTACACAGATTTGTTACTGATGCAATTTTTTGACCAATTTCATCACTTTTCGTTTGAGCTGATGCAGATTAGACACAGATTTGAGAACATTAAAAATGCCTGGAAAACGTTTATCGTTTGATATGATTCAGTTGGTTTACTATAACCATTCCATTGGGAAAACGGTCCCGCAGATTGCAGAAATGTTCGCAATTTCGAGGAGAACCGTCTACAATATTTTAAGTCGCGCAGAAAATGAGGGAAGACTGCAAACGATGCCTCCAATGGACGACCTCGGCATAATGAAGTTCGAGGATTATGACCCGAAAAATCCAAAAAATTCCGACTATTTCGACCTGAACGCTTGCAAGTGAGCTCCAAGAAGAATGTGCCATTAAAAATTTATCGGGAAAGTGTTCGCAGAGCCTTGAAAAGGAATGACTTTTCCTCCAGTGCTGCGCGGAAAAAACCGTTGATATCGGCTGATCACATAAATAGACGCCTAACATTCGCCAGAATGCTCGTAGGACAGCCAGACTCATATTGGGATGAAGCTATATTTTGCGATGAGACCAAAATGATGCTTTATTAGAATGACGGACCCAGCAGAGTGTTGCGCAAGCCGTTAAAAGCACTTGAAAGAAAAAATATAATTCCAACAGTAAAGTTTGGAAAACTTTCGGTGATGGTGTGGGTGTGCATCTCAAACAAAGGGGTGGGCGACTTGTGCTTTATTGAAAACACAATGGATGCTAAACAATATTTAGACATTTTACGCAAACATTTGGTAGCCAGTGCCCACAAATTTGATTTAATTTCTTTAAGAACTTTATATAGAATTAATAAATCTTTTAGATTTTATAATTTAGTGATTATTTAGGTTCTATATGATTTATACCTTATATTAGAACTTATGGAATTATTTACTTTCCTTTAAATTATGGGCAGGTAATTAACAAGAGATTTGATCAAGGTTGATCTGAATATTTGGGGGTCAACATTTGTATCAAAAATTAATAAAATATTCTCAGTTTTTATTTTTAATATCATAATAATAGTTTGAAAATTTATTTAATATTATTTGTATTTTTGAATTTTTAATTTTTAATAGATTTTTATTATTTTTATAAATTCAAATAGCTTATAATTAGAGTATGACACTGAAGATGTTATGGAGATCAATTAATCTTTGAATATAATGAATTAATTTTAGTAATTTATAAAAAAAAAGGATAAAAAGGATATATATATTTATATATATATATATATATGTATATATATAAATAAATTAGTATTATTATAAAATAAATGTAAGGTAGATTGAGATTTTCAATACTTTTTTAATATACATATATATATGTATATATATAAATAAATTATTATTATTATAAAATAAATGTAAGGTAGATTGAGATTTTCAATACTTTTTGAATGCAAATCAAATGTTATAATTAACTACAACACTGTTGTTAAATTGATCAGTTTAATATACCTTGATTTCACTCATGATATAAGCCAATTAATAAAATAAAAATAAAAATAATTGAAGTAATTGCTCAAATAAATAGCTTTAAAACTTTTAAAATTATGATTATAGGGAGAAATAAAACAATTTCTACATCAAAAATTAAAAAAATAATGTAATTAAAAAGAATCGTAAAGAGAAAGGTAAACGTGAAGACGATTTAGGGTCAAATCCACATTCAAAAGGTGAGCTTTTTCCTGATCGACTAGAGTTTTTTTTAAAGAATAGAAGCTTAAATTATAACAATAAATGAAATTATTATAATAATGGAAGCAATTAAAATAATTGAAAAAAATATACTATTAATATTATACTATACTATACTATTTGTTAATAGACCTTATGATTGGAAGTCAAATATACTTTTACACTATATAGATAAAATTATTATAAAATTATCCACCTCATCAATAAATTGTGATATTTAAAAATAATCAAACTACATCAACAAAATGTCAATATCATGCTGTTGCTTCAAACCCAAAGTGGTGATTTTTTTGAAAAATGATTATACATCTC
>JAWNOY010000438.1:0-27776 GCA_035045545.1 Drosophila gaucha
CACGTATTGCTGTGTAATTGATTGTTAAACACTAAGGCGAAATGCGAGAAGCCAACACAACAATAAAACATTCAACATTAAGCATAACACTTATATACAAGCATATGAGTACATACTACTTTCAAACATATTAGTAAAACAAATGTACACCCACGATTACATCCCCACATCAATCTTATGGCAAAACCCAGCTAAAATGTTAAAAAAAAGAATAAAAAATAAAAATAAAGTAAAATTTTTGTGAACATGTGAAAAAAAATCGAAAAGAAAATTTACTCAATAAATGATTTTTTTCGTATACATATCCCCTTATTTGAATTCAAAAGCGGCGACGTTTATGACTGATTATTAGTATGGACTATCGATACCTCTCATTAATAACGATAGTTCTACGTGTTTTAAGTGTTGAAACGTACGATATATTGTGACCCGTGCGTTACATTTAATGTTCCAATTGCAAAACGGAAACTATTTTCATTATGTTGAATATAGTACAATGTAATATAACTGTAAAATATTACAATAAAACCTACTGTGACTCATAAATATATTTAAAATAAATGCTGTAACTTTAGCACTAGCTAACAATGCAGCCCTGGGTTATTTTTAACCGCCACACATTCAAACTAGCTTTAAATTGTAACGCATAAGGTACAATAATAAAAAAAGCAAAGATTTGTTTTATATCTTAGCTGTTAGTTCATATTATCGCCAGTATAAAAGCCAGTTAAAGCTTGGCTTAAAGAATCTTCTTTTGTCAACTTTGAAATTCGATAACTCACGCCACCTGTATCATAAGTTGCAATACATTTCTACGCTACCTCTATAATTTTGATATCGATTTTCTACACATCGATGACCACATTAATCGTCCCAAAGAAAAAGCATAAAAGCATAAATGTATTTACAGTTCACAAACAGAAATAACTATAACAACAGCATAGGGCGAAGCGCTTTAACTATAACGCAAATAAATAAGCCAATAGCAACAAAAGCACTCTGTAAGCACAAATAATTAGAGATAACAATTTAGATTTTAATTGCGCGCGCGATAAATCTTAAATATAATTAAAAGTGGAAGGAAGCGTCGCCTTTCGTCGGCTTATTAGAACAAACGTGTGTGCGTGTGTGTGAGCCTGGGTTATGTGGTAGGTGTGTCTGTGTGTACGTTTAGTGTGTGTGTGTGTGTGTAATATATAACAACAAAAATTGGACAACAGGAGCCTTCGACGCTTACAAATTGAATTAGAAAAGCTTTACAGCGTAAACAATGCTGACGTACATGGGCGATATGCCCATCTTTGTCTCCCTATTCCCAACAACAATGACGACAACAACAACAGCAACAAACAACAAGTAGCATTACACTGCTCAGACGTCCATCCCGCCCGTCTTTTGGGCATATTTATATGCCGATTAGTATGCTCATCGTCGAAATGAAAATTGAAATTGGGGTGGGTTTTCGTTAGTAGGGTCAAACGTTGCCGGGCAGGTCGGCTAAAAGGCATTCCATATGCCCAAAGCTGTGTGTCTCTATGCATAATTCATAATCAACTTGTCAGAACTAAAACTCGAATGCAATATATTAACCCAATTACTGGAAAGAGCAAGTACAGGTTAAGCCACGCTGTTGCCCCTGTTGTTGCTGTTGCTATTGTTAGTGTTAGTGTTGTTGTTGTTTGGGAATGCAGGAGAGATGCCACCCACCTAAATACATGCAAGCTGTAACCAGTGGGCAGCACTGGATGTAGCTGACCTTGGAGCAAATGTAGACTTTATGTGTCGGATATATAAATAAATATATACATACATGTATATCTATATCTATATATATATATATATATGTTCATCAATGTAATCTGTAGCCAGATTCACGGCTTAAAGGCCCCGACAATAGAATGGACTTTGAGCCGTTATTATATATCTCAGCTTCTCGTGTCACTTTAGCTGCCTTGATAAGACGACGTCGAGCTGCAACGTTGATTGAATGGAATGCATTTTAAACATACATACATATGTATGTATGCACATATGTATGTACAAGTGTGTACAATACTATTTGCAAAATGTTTTTGCATATATGTATGTATGTATATATGTACATTTGAAGTGACGTATTTAACCTGATGCTCCCGCTAATGCCATTGCCCTATGATGATGATAATGAATAATGTTTTAAAATAGAACATTTTGATTATTTTTTTTGTCAATTAACTCAGCATAATGCAAGAAATTTTAACAATATTGCTAGCTGAGTTCGGTCTAAAAATAATTTGATATATGAAATTTAAGCTCTTCAATTGGATTCTAGAGTTTTTGTTATTGGTAAACAAATGTATTAAGTACTTAGATTGCGGAATTGTAGACAAAAGTTGAGGAATAGCTTTATCAAATTCCGTTTAGCTAATCCGGAATCAATTCGACACCGTCGCGACATGTTTGATAAGGCAATGGACAAACAATTTGCAGTAGGCAATAAACATAAAATCCCAATATAATATTGAGCGCTATCTATCATAAAAAATGGGATTGGGTTTTGGCTTCTTTATCAGGCGATACTGTCAGTCATTGTACTGGACTATTAGAATCGATCTATTTATCAATATATGTACATCAGATAATCAAATACAAATGGTATTTAAAAATATTAATAATCATCGAACCAGCTGGCGTTGCCAAATCCACAGTGTTGCGAACGGGGGCCAGCTGAAGAGCGGGCTGGGAGCGGATGATGAATAATCTACTGCAGGACATACAGAACAAATATTCGTTTCTGGATAATCTGTTCAGCCACGTTTGGAAATGCATTATTCGATCGAATCTGAAGCTCAAACTCCAGCTGCGAAATATTCAGTGGAAGAATGCTAAAGCGAAGCCCGGCTGTGCCTACCAACCCACAGAGGTAAGGAATTTCATATAATCAGACACGCACACACACACACACAGACACACACATGTCTTTGTTTGGATTCCCTTTTAAAGATCGAACAGGTGGCCAATGTTATAACCCATGGTATTTGGATCGTACCCGCCGTCTTTGCAGTCATCAAGCTCTTCGAGCGCTCGAACAGCAATAGCCAATATCTAGTTTCATGGGTCTATGGCACCGCGCTCTGTATGCTGTTCACCATTTCCACGTTTTTCCATTGCTCATGCTACTGTGCCGAACACAAGTGGGTATAGACAACATAGTTAACCTGTTCCACTTTCTACGTATAGAGCTTTACTCTTTTTGTTTTTGTAGACCGCCTAAAAACTACAATGCTTGGCCCACATTCGGCTGGCAAACGTATCAGAGTCTGAAGAATGTTTTGCATCGCTGCGATCGCGCCATGATCTATGTGTTTATTGCCGGCTCGTATTTTCCCTGGCTGACGCTTGAGAATACCGACCATTCGGCGATACTCTTTTGCATGGAATGGATCATTTGGCTAATGGCTGCCTTTGGGATAGCTTACCAGCAAGTAAGATAAGATCTTGTTTACCGCCTTTATCGATCTAGCTAGCTGATCCGTCTTCATTTTGATTTACTTTCAGCTCTATCACGAACGCTACAAATGCCTGGAGACATTCTTTTATATTGTTATGGGTCTGGGCCCGGCGCTTGTAGTAATGCTAACTGGGCATCACTTTAATGGCATGCTGCAGCTCAAATTCGGCGGTCTCTTCTATATACTGGGCATTATATTCTTTAAGTCAGACGGTTTCATTCCCATGGCCCACGCCATTTGGCATCTGTTTGTGGTGCTCGCCGCCGGTTGTCATTATTATGCGATTTTAGTAAACCTCTATCCAAATGACTCCAATCATTTACAAACTAGTAGCTAGGCTATTTATATTATATTATCGGGGTAAAGCTCACGGCTCAAAGAACCTTATCGTGAAATGTACTTAACTGAGCCTCGGACCCATTAATGGTGTATGGTGATCCACAGAAAAAAAACACATATATGTTTTTTTTTACTAATTTATTGTTCTTTTTGAATTTTTTTGAAACCCTGTTTGATTTTGAGACAGCCAGAATGTATTCCTTCCTACATACCACCCATATAAGTTACTGCTCCAAAATTAGCCAAATTTTGTACAAAGTTTTTAGTATTTTAACGAATTTCCTTTTTTTATTATTGTTTTTATGCATGACTTGAGTTTATCAAACGGATTTATATACGATAATTGTAGTTGTAGTTGTAATAAGTTAAATAATTTGTTAGATTAAGGTAACGGATTCTTAGGATATTCGATAAAGAAAACGTTTCTTGTGATCAACATCTGAGGTCTTGCCAAAGATTGGAATGGAAATTATTAATTCTCAAATCGTATTTGATATACATATGAGCATAAATATTTGCAATATATATATATATATATATATATATATATATATACATATATATATGTGTGTGAAGATTTTTCTTGTAGGTAGACATAACACCTATATACATACATAAATATATACATATATATATTTTTTTTCTGTAACAACTATAGCATATTTTATTATACGACTCTAAAATGATATGTTATATACTTACATATAACAAGCTCACATTTGGCAATGTGTGCTTTAAAGACTAACAAATTGTACAAACTCCAATAGTAGATCATGACGATTTAATTCAACGCCTTTCAAATATACTGGAAGCCCGCCTAAAAGAACGTATACACACATATAGTTATATAAATGCATATGTATGCAAATATATTATATACATATACATGTAATTAGTTATAGAACGAACATAAGCTTATCACGATCCAATGTTTGAGTCAAGGTGTTAGTTAGTCAGTCTGTTGTTCAGCGTGTTATTTTACTAAGTAGGCAATTGCTCAGGGACTTCTTATGCAGACCGTGTTGGTGCTGTCTATCGGGGTGTGGGATCTATTGGGTGCGAGTTACTAACGGATTCATTGGTTCGTGATCAACCCAGTCAACTTGTATACACAATTGTTTTTGGATGCTTTGCGAATTTCGAAATGGATTATACAATGAATTATTGCTGAGCAAAATTTACACATTATAAGAGCATGAAATGAATTATACATTTGTAAAATTACTTAAAAATATATACATATATATATATATATATATATCTATATATATCTATATATATATATATATATATATATACTATCTATACACATAATAGAAATATCTATAAATCTATACAATAAATATATTCCCTGTGCGAAAGGTCTATTAACATTTTATCTCCTTTTAATTTGGGCTTATGTTGGTATAAAGATATTGGCATTCTAAATTTCTGGAATTTACTCCACTCAAATTAGAACAAAACCCATATTTTAATCATTCCATTAAGTCTACATTTATGTGAACAGCATTCGAAAAGGTCGACATGCGCGCTAAATGAATTCGCAGTGTTGTAAAATGTCCAATGCCAAAAGAATTGGTGATCAGCAATATTTCCGAACAGCAACTATCGATAACAAAGCAGGAGTGGAACTAGTTAGCATGGACGAATTATTTATGTTTATTTTGTAAATTTATGTTAATTTGCATAAAAGGTAAAAACTAAAAGTAAAACTGCTTAAATATATATAGTCAATGAAATTGATGTCAACCGCGCATTCAATTAAATTTTAAAAGTTCGCTCTGTATATCGGTACATCGATATAATGCTACCAATCGTCAAAGCAAATGAACAGTTCAATTTAATGGACAAGGAGAGGAAGGCTTACGATGCGCTTTTACAGACAGTAAATGATCGAGCACGCCGCTCCTCTACATCAGAGGTAAGCCTCTATCAGCGCCAACTGCGGTTCCTGCACAACATCGAAAACCAGACGCCATATGGTGCCAACACGGCGGCCCAGCTTGCACATCTGTTGGCGGAGGAGGCGCTGGCGGGCGGTGGGCTTGACGATGACTCAGTTAACCTCGGTGCTTGGTTGGTCTGGCTGAACGAGGTGCTCTTGAGCCGTAAACAGCTACTCGGCGAGTCGCAACCAATACTCCAGTGGCTGGTGCAACATGTGGAACAGCAGTGCACGGTTGAAGGAGTGCGCTGCCTGCTCTTGCTGTTGGAGTCGCTGCCACTGACCGCAGCGCCCACCTATTTTGCACGCCTGGCAGCCGTTCAGTGGCCTCGTAACGTGGAGGCAGCATTGCTGTTGGTGCTGTGCCAAGATAGGCTGTTCAGCATGTTTTGTACGCCAAATGTGGAGCTGCAGTCGAAGGAGTTGCTGCTGAGCGGCCAGTTGGCCGATTCATTGCTGCAGGTTCACTACGATGGACGTTGGGCAACGACGGCAGCTGCAGAGACACAGGCCCAGCAGGAGCAAGAACAGTTCACAATGCTGCTGGCACACTCACTGCAGCTCCTGCAGAAGATAACAACGCAGCATGCGGACTATGCACAGCAGAATGCGCCGGAACTGTTGGGTCTTGCTTTGGCCTATGTGCGATGCAGAGCGGATGGCGAGCCGGTCTACCAATTGCCACATCGAGCGCATCCGGCCCAGCAATCAGCCATCTATGGGCCAGACGATGACGATGTGAAGTCGAGTGCCTGCAATCAAAAAACAGCCGCAGCTGGCAGACGTGTGAAGTCGCGCAAGATGCGCTCGCTGACCAAGCAGCGGAACAATTGCAAACTGCAGGACAGCAGCGACACAACTGGGCACGGAGATCGGATGAAGCTATTGTTGCTGGGCAATAGTGATTATGGCTGCCGCACACCGAGCGCCGACTCCGAGGGTGGCTGCACGCCCACCTCGGACGCCGCCGGACAGCAGCCGGTGGGCCAGAAACTGCAGCGCCAGTGCCAAGTGAAGCTGCGCGTCGCAGCGCTGCAGCTGATGGGCGCTGTAACCAAGCAGCTGCCCCGGCGCACGCTCAATGGGTACTGGCATGTGCTCTTTCCAAGTGGTGGCGCTGGCTCCGATAGCGGACGCGAGTCTAAGTATCATCTGTTGGACATTGGCGCCAGTGATGGCAACGTGCGCTGCCGATCGTTGGCGTTGCAGCTGGCTGCACAGATTCTGTACGGCGCCAAGCCGTTTCTCAGCCAAGCGAGTTGCGCCCTGGCGCCCAGCAACTACACCCCGTTCGCGTTGAGTCTGGCCAACAGCGTGATGGAGGCGTATCGCCAGCTGACGGGCATACTGGAGCGCGAGTATGCGCCGCCAGTGCTGACGCAGTGCCTCAAGTGCTTGGCGGTGCTTGTGCAGGCGACGCCATTCGAGCAGCTAGAAATGGGCATTGTCTACGAGTTTGTGCCACACGTAAAAGTGTTGACTCGGCACATGGACACGAGCGTTAAGGTATCCGCGCTGCTGGTCATGGAAATGCTGGTGGCAACACCTCGTCTCACCCAGGAGATGGCATGCGCTGTGGGTCTCCCACCGAACGAACGTCGCACTGTCAATACGTTCCACGCATCGCCGCTTCACGCTGCCCACCAGGATCAGATGCAACTATTTCAACAGCTCTACGACTCTGACGAGGAGGAGGTGGAGGTCGAGGAAGAGGAGCAGGAGAAGGAGGCGACAGGAGCAGTAGCAGCACCAGAGGAAAAGTCGAAGCAAACGCGTATTGTCCTGCCTTTGGGGCGCATTCCGCGCAACTCATGGCTGTTGCGTCTGGTGCTGCGCTATTTGGACTGTCCGTCGAGCACGTCGCCGATGCGAGTGGAGTGCCTCCAGGTGCTGCTGGCCATGACCACACATTTTGGTCTGTTGCGCGACCATCTGGCGCGTCTGGCCGACATGCTATGCAATGTCTTGCAGGACAGCTCGTGGGATGTGCGTCTGTATGGTGCACGCTGTCTGGACGCCATTGGCTTCCAAATGGCGCGCCATGCCATGGAGCAAACAGAGCCCAGGCCCGAATTACAGCAGCTGCACTTGAACTTCTGGCTACGCATGTTGCCTGGCATTTACGTCGCCTACTCAGCTGCAGAGACGGTCACGCTGAAGTGCTCCCTCTGCGATGCACTGTCCAACATGGGCGGCTACACCTTCGAGCGCATGCCCCGAGGTCAGCGTACTAGCCTGCTGGCCTTCCTATTGGGCTGTAGCAGCGACGATGCAGTGGATAATCTGGTGCGAGCAGCGGCTGTGAGGGTGCTCGCTGTTTACGTGCTGCATCCGACGATGCGCGACGACTTGGTGTTTGTGGAGCATGCGGCCGAGCTGGCGTTGCTGCTCACAAGCGACGCTCAGCTGGCTGTGCGGATCAAGGCCGCTTGGGCTCTGGGCAACATCAGTGATGCACTTGTGACGCCGGAACGCCAGGAAGCACACGATAAGGAACGCATTTCGCAGGCGCTGCTCGGACGTCTAATTGAAGCCGCTGTCTTGGCGTGCGGCGACCACGACAAGGTGCGCGCCAATGGGGTGCGGGCTTTGGGCAATCTGCTGCGACTGCTGTCGGGCGAGGAGCACGCTCTCATGCAGCGGGCCATGGCCAAGCTGCTCGACTGTGTGCGCGCCGCGGGCAGCGCCAAAGTCAAGTGGAACGCCTGCTATGCCATTGGCAATTTGGTGCGCAATCGTGCTATATTCTCAATGAGCGCCAGCTTGGCGGGCACACTCTTCGCAGCGCTCAGCCAGTTAATTGTGCAGCACTCGAACTTTAAGGTGCGCATCAATGCCACCGCCGTGCTGCTACAGATCGACCAGAGGGCGGACTTTGGCGTCCACTATGCCGCCATGTGGCGCTCATTGCTGGCGGCTATCGAGCGCTCCAATGCACTAGACACATTCGAGGAGTACAACCATCGTGACGGACTGCAGCAGCAGCTCTGCCTGGCCATGGCCCATATGTTGGAGCGTGCGCGTGCTGACGACCTGCCGCCCTGTCGTGATGCACTCGAAACCCACCTGGATGTGGTCAGCAGCACCTGGCGTCGCGTTGCCTATCGTATTGTGCCCGAGCAAGCGACGCCGCTCTTCACCTGCTGCTCCTTGCTGCAGAAGCGCCTGGGTGCCGCACCCCTCACTGCCCATCAACGCAGCGCGCTCACATTCCTCACGGGCGCACTGCGCCTGGAGAGTTAGTTCGATTACCAATAAGTTCACTACTATTTTGTAACATTAATAACATTTTATTTTTCACCAATAATTCTATGCAAGTTTTTAAAACAACCGACTGGCTAATACTCGCTCATTTTCCCCAACCAGTTCTATTGATTTTTAGCCCATATGAAAATATTTCGTCTTGGATTTTTATGATTCAGATCGATCCTAACGTACCATTTCCTTTCGTCCTGTGAAAGAATATTGTCGAATTAGAACTATATTTCTAAAAAGAATTTTTTCTTTAGCCACAGATCAGCCAAATCCTTAAGGATCTTGAAAGAAAAGATACTTTTCCAAGCTCATGGGTAGCAGGACTATTGATTTTCAAGATTCCACCAAAAAAGAATTCTTAAATTTTTGTAGGGATATGGTCGAAAAATTGGCAGAAATGGCAAAAACCGTCTATAACTTTGGCATTTGAAGGACTATCGAGATGTGCTTTAGACCAAATCATGTCTTTATGATCCTGATTAAGAATTAATATCAACAAGGACGAAAGTCCTTTAAACAGTCGAAATAATATGACAATTGTTTAAAAGAAAATACCTTATAACTCGGCTGCATCTTAGCGTATCCTGGCAATCGATCGGGATCTGAAGCACTATCAATGGGCTAAAGGACGTCTAAATCGAGATTTGTTTTCGCAGTCATATCGTTGGCCTAAACTGAAAAATCACAAGTCCTGAATTCTTAGATGACCCCACAATTTTTTGATGAGGGCCAATGGGGCTGATCCTCATGGTCCTAACGCAGCATGCTGTGAAAGGTTACGACCGAGTTATAGTCGTTGATCAGCGTTACGGGGCGACCGCTGCGCCGTTGGGCACCGAATTTTGGGTGAACACTTAAAAAGTACCAGGCAAACAATAACTGTGAAATTCTTTATCTTTCGAGTCAATCCAAATGGCTGCAAAAGAGGGATTATAGCTGAAAGTCTTGTACAATCTAAGATTTAAAATAAAGAATTTTTATTTAACGTATGTAAATGTGTGTATAAATGATTTTTGACAAAAAAATGATATTCTACTTGTTCTAGTTCTTGTTGTTGATTTAAAATGTAAACTAGTGCGATTGTTGTTGTTGTCGTTAGATCTAAACATCAACACCGAAAGTTGGCGAGTCGATGTTGATGGCAGCAGTTTATTAAGTTTTTGCTAAAGTACCGATCTTAATTCTATACATACACACATACACATATCGTATATGGATATGCATATGTATACATATATTATGTAGGTATAAGGTAGCTATATATATATATATATATATATATATATATATATATATATGTATATGGATGACTTGCAATAAAAAACTATAAAAAGGATGCACATGTATTAAATTAAACAATAAGTAAAATAATAACCGATCTTGCAGTCATTAAAAATAACATTGCATATGCCTCCAAAAAGAATTTCATATTGTGTGCCTACCTGTCGACCCGAATGCGACGAAGTCGACTGTTCCAGCATATTAGTATGAAAGTGTTTTCCCTGCCCGCCCCTCTCCCGATATCCCCATGACGACCACAAACTCTACACCCCCTTTGCCCCGGGCCTCTCTTTCTACTCATCCTCCTCCTCCTCCTGTCTTAACGCTTTTGCCTATTTTCGTTCGTTCTTGCGATCTTCCACATTGCCCTTCACTTGACTGAGGTGCGACGGGAGCTCCATCATTTGCCGCTTCGTGTCAATGGGATTGGAGCCGGTGTCAGCGAAATCCAACATGCGCTTCCCGGAACCAAGCACCATTTGGTTCATATAGTCCAGCCTCTGTTGGGGATGATTAACAGATGCAATGATCATGATGGATTACATCAATTGTAATAGCGAGCACTTACCTTGGCCGGGCTGGATCTGATGATAAAGACAACCTGATCGGGCGGCTGCTGTACCTCATTCTTGGACATTTGTGTAACGTAGAGCGAGTGGTTGTGTATTAGCTTCTTGGGCACCATTGCGCGCTCAATGGGATGTGGCGACATTAGCAGATCCACCTTCTGATGGAAGCCAAAAACGTATATTCAAATTTAAATGATGCAGAAGGAAATGGTAAATAATTATCTTACGTCCGCTTTCTCATCAAGATAGTTGATACTGAATTGCGTCATTTCCGGCACATACGTAAAGTTATAAAAGTGTATAATATCTTTGTACTTGCGTTCGCCATCCTCATTGACACTGATGAGCACCTCACGATAGACACTATTGACCGCCTGCGGCTGGTTGCGGTATGCCCGCATGATGTCACTAAATTTGGTTTCCTGCATTTTCCTTACCTGAAATCGACAACAACAACATGATCACACTAAGCATCAGCACGAATATGAAGAGAGGCACAAGAGCCAAGAACTATGTATGTAATCGAAATACTTTTCGAATGGTTAGGTAAGGTTGGGGACGCATTTGAACTATTCAGCAGATTAACTATATTTGTGTACATATATGCTGACTAAAGCAAAAGGGATAACATCTATAGAATGCCATACTACTTACTCTTATATAAATATATATTGCACACATGATTATTTGGTCGAGATGGCGATCTTTCATTAGATGAGTCTTGTGTGTGATCGAATGCTCAAATATAGTCCAGATCTTTTCAGGTTTCTTCTCAACCAGATTTAGCTCCGAGCAGAGTTTCCCGATGCGCAGCCAGCCAAGCAGGAAGACCTTGCGCAGAAATATCTGCAGTTGTCCAGCTGCCTTGTCAGCGTCCACCTCGGTCCAGGTGGGCAACGATTTGGTCGCATTGGCAATTAGATCCCAGGCTGGGGAGTTGCGCTGCCATGCCAAGCGCTCAAGGCATGTCTCCTCGATGGAATTAAGATGCTTGACCAGGCTGCGCGTGAGGCAGCCCTCGCGTGTGCCATGGCTGCCATGGCGTACAACAATTTCGATGATCTTATGAAATTGGAAGGCGTTAATACTGAAACATTCCAGAATCCAGGGGAACTTGAGCTCCGTGTTGTATGCCTCGAGCACCAGCTCCGTGCAGCAGGCCATCAGCGTCTCGTTGAAGATGTCCAATGAGATCTTGTGCACGATCTGTGGCTTATTCTTTATTTCGGCACGGAGTATGTGATCGATCAGGTAGAAATAGAGCGATTTGGCCAAACGGAATCGGTTCTTAGCCTCGCTACGCATGGGAAATTTAGCCAAAAACTTTTCTTCCATCTCATTAATAATTTGCAGCATTTTTGCAATAGCTGCTCCGCCCGCCTTCCTGCAATGCAAATCGTTGAATGAATTAATGAGACTGAAGGAACTATTGTGGTTGACATACTTTACAAAGTCGGTGGGCTCGGTTATGTGACTGACTGTGGCGCTCAGCTTCTTCACATTGTTGGTGGCATTGGCCACCGGCTCGAACTTCTGCTCGGACATGACAGGCTGGTCGGGCAAGTCCTGTTTGCGTGTCAAGGGCGTCACGGGCTGACGCAGCGCCTGTTCGTTTAGATTGCTGTGTTCGCCAGCGTCCAGCTGATAAGCAGCCAGTATACGCTCGTCGAACTCACCCACGCTTAAGACATACTGCTCATAGCTGATGTTCAGAGACTTAAGATTTCGCTCAAAGTTCTTATTGGCTATCAAGCCGAGCAGCGTGTCCTCTTTACCTACGATGGTCTGCAATGCACAATAGAGGATAAGTCACATTTACAAATAAATCAAGGAGTGTCGGCTGCATTACGTTCGTCTGAAAGAAACTGTCCAAAATCTTTCTAAAGACGGTCGCCTTCATTTCTTTGGCCTCGTCCGTCATCTCGCAAAAGTAGGGGAGTATACAATGATTGCGGGCTTGTGTCTCGTCAAAGTCCGGCGAGTTCCAATTGGGCGGAAGGCCCTCAAAGTTCGGATTGATGAGATCAGTGCGTTTCTCGGCCAGCACATTGGCGTAGATGAGATCAATGCAGCACATCATTAGATTGTACGATGTGACCAGATCAAGGGTCGTCGTTGGCTTCTGATTCTTGGCACACAGAAACAGGCGCCAGCAGATATCATCCAACTTGATGTAGGAGCACTTAACGCTGAAATCGATTAACAACACAATGTCATAACTAGAGATAGATTGTCCCCAATAAAGACCATAAATGCGTACACACCTGTATTTAGAGTGCTTCTTTTCATTGGGCGGACAGAAGAATACTTGGTCAAAGATAACTCTGTACTTCTTGTAGAGCGTGAATGTGATGCTAAACTTGCGCTCGAGCTCCTCCATTTGCTGTACAAAGTCTTGGGGCATATTCGCCATGTCGCACCAAAGTTTAATCTTCTTCTTAAACTCGTAGATACTGCAAGAGAGAGTGAGAGTGGGAGGGAGAGAGAGAGAGAGAAAGAAGTGGGGCAGTGGGTAATTATGATAACATAACTCAACAAATTGATTTACGCACCTCATTTGACAGCTGCGCAGCAAATTGTTCAATGGCACACAATTCCCCATTACGACTGCATCCTGGCCACCCACTGTGGGCGTGGTCGACTGACGGCATGCTGCGAACAGAGCGCAGCAGAACCAGTGTAAGATCTCTCCCTGCAATGCATGCAATATTCATACGTATAAACATACGGTATGTGTGTGTGTGAGTGAGTGTACAAATGCAATTTGTGTAATCGTGTGCGACATGTGCATTCACAAATGTACACATATGTATGTATGTATTGATGAGCGCACAAATGCACATTACGTACCTCCAAAGAGTAGTGCTTCAGCACTTCTTTGAGCATTTTGAAAGCCTCGGTTTCGGTTTGGTGATCCATGTTTAGATCTCGGCACAGATTCTCAAACTTGCAGCGCATCGTCTCAAGGCACTCGTCGATTGAGGCGCCGGCGCTGGTGACCACCTCGGCGCCGACTTCCTGCTCTTGCACATCGTTGCTCATTTTTTTATTATTGTAGTTATTGTCGTCGAGTTTAGCTTGAATGCAATTGCAAATGCAACTTTTTCGCTATTTTTTCGGCTAGAAATAAAACGTTGCTGCTGACGGTAGCAGCAGCAGCGGGCGCGGCCGCGGAATCAACTTTGGTAAATGAGCGCGCGACAGCAGCAACAACAACAAAGACGAAACGTCGACGATACTTTTCACTTTTTTTACAGCGCAACGCGCGCATTGAATTTGTTGAGTTTGGAAGGTGATTTGCTGTTGCTAAGTGCGTTTTTCTGTTTTCGCTATTAATTGCGTTGGTATTATTGTTCTTTGACACACAAAGGACGCGCACGGCACCACTGCGACGTATTTAATGATTAAGTGTAGTTGGTCTTTTCTATAATAAAAGGCGGGAAGACCTTACGTTGCCAGATAGTTTTACGCAGAGTTAGGCGAATTTTATTTTGGCGCCAAATGTAATGTGCCACTTTTCACATCAATTTCGCCATGGGAAAAATACAGCTTATAATAATAATATTGAATTAATACATTATGTTTCAAGACCATTTAAACAAATTTCATTCGGTATGTGTTTGTCGAGAATGTGGCAACGCTACACTAGGCAACGACAGCTGTGTCCGACAAATGGCGGGAACACCAACGCAAACAGCTGTCTAAAAATACGGCAATTGCTAAGCAGGTTCTCTGGCTCTTCAATTTGAAACTATTGTCACGGTTGCCGTTAAAAAGAATTTTTAATTAATATTCCTGCTTAGAATTACAAGACATTACAAATTTCTTGTCTATCCTGTCGATGTCCGCAATAAAGTTTTTAGTTGACATATTAAGAAATTTTTAATACTTTGCAACTTATTAAACTGTGCTGCCAATATATAACTACTTTACTCTTTCGTAAAAATACTTTCTGTAGCTTTTATAAAAAATACCAACTATTGGGATATTCAGAGACTAAGTTTACCAATTACCCATTATAATATAATGGGATTAAGAAATAATTATTCCCCATTTTCACCTCCTCGCGATCAATTGTTGGCTGCTGCAGAATTAAGCTCTGCCAACCTACTGCAATCGCTTACGGACAGCCTTTGTCTGTCGTCATAGTGCCAACGGCCTTTTAAACGTATTCGCGCGGTTACACTATCTGAAAAAGTAAATACAAATGTTACATACAGTTCCCAAGTAGATACAAAACAATTGGATTTGTGTAATATTTATGTTTTATAAATATGTTTTTATTATATTATTAATTTGTTTTGCAAGTAGTTTAATTATTTTTGGCAACATGTTAACAAAAATATTTTGTTTAAATAAACATGTATGTATATAGTATAATTTAGGTGTGCGACTTGTGTGTGTGTGGAATGTTTGGGTTATATTTTTGTTATTTAATGTACATTGGTTTTTTGGTGGGTTTCTATAATGCGATCATTAAATTGATTTGCAGTCGCTCGATAAATGTCGTTGTGCAGTTGATATGGTTAGTTTGAATTTTTGCTTTAAATAGTTTAATTCCTTTGCATTGGAAATGTTCCAATTGCAATAATATAGTAGTAGTAGCAGTAGTCGTAGTAGTTTTAGTTGTAGTAGTACACTGTATATAATATTGTTATGGTTGGGATTGTTGTAGACAGTAAGCATATGGAATGTATTGGGCGAAAGGCTGTCTGTCCGGTCTGTCTGTCTGTCGGTCTGCTTTGACAGATGGACGACTCTATGAGTACTGATCTACAAATACAGACATAAGAAGTACATACACATATAATGCTATAAAAGTCAAGGATCTTATCGTATTGCCTCATAAACACCAATTGAATTTCAATATCTTCTCGATCATATTTAGTTGTTTTATTGTTTACAAAATTGTAAATGCATATACTTTTGATTTACATTCACTTGTAAATGTTGTTCTTTACAAAATGTGGGGGTTTGTTGTGTGTTTAAGATATATAAATATTTATATACACACACATAAACATATATATGTATATATATACTTGAAATATTTAATTGCTGCTCTTTGCTCGCCTTCTTCATACGTGCAAATGTTTACAATTTACAGCTACGTATATATTTATACATATATATATATATATATACATATATATATATATACATATATATATATATTGTTTTCCATTAATAATTAGATTATATACATTAAAAGGTAAACAAATAAAAAAAAGTTTTGTTTATAATTAAGCAACAAATACAAGCGTACAACAATAAATTAATTAACTTTTGCCGTTACTTGGGGGACCTTTCATTTCATCTTTACTTTTCAAATGTATTTGTATGTTTATATATTTATATATATGTATATCCATATATACATATATATATATATATATATATATATTATATATATATATATATATTATATATGTATGCATATATGTATATAGTTATAGTTGTATATCGATTAATTTAATATTTATTTTGCCGCTTTTTGTGCGTCTCGTTTGCCAACTTTAACTTTAACAAAGTTTTTCATTTCCATTTTCATCTCTATACAATTTAATTTTTGATTGAAAAATCTAATTTCACGTAACTTGACGCTTCCTTTATGAAAAACATAAATAAATATATATATATATATATATAAATATTATATATATATATTTATATGACTTTTCGTTTTAATTGTGGTTCGTAACGATTTTATTTTGTTGTTGTTTGTTTGTTGTTGTTGTTATTGGTTGCAGTAAATTACTAAAGTAAACTGGTGGCTTTTATGGCTTAGACTTAACACTTCACATAAGGCTTAGGGACTACAGTTATGATTAAACATAAGAGTAAGCAAACTGTTATATATATATATATTTATTTATATATATATATATATATATATTTATATACTTGCATACACATATGCAAATGCATACACACATAACTATACGCATTTAAGCATTAGTTAAATTTGCGCCGCTGTTGCATTTCCCTCTCTCAGTTTTTATACAATTTTACAGTTGCGATTTTGGATGGCGCCGTAACTAGGTAGAGCGCTAGGCTAATGCGGCTTACACTACTTGGCTAAACGCAGTTATGGATGAAGCAGGTGGAGCAGGTGGAGGAGGGGCAGACAGAATGCATAACTCTAGTGGTATGGCTTCAGATGCTCCACATAATTTTCTGGTATAAGACCCGTTTTGCCATTCAGCGTGCCTTGGAGCCAGCCTGGCTCATGGGAGAAGCGCACTGTAAATAATTCGCATTTAGTATATTGGACTACAATAGGCAAGATCCAGACTATAGTATACGCTTACCATTTGTTATAATCTGATTTGGCTCAAAGGAGAGTTCGCCCTCGCTCTCGCCCATACAGGCATACAAAGTACGCACGCGTCTGCAATGAGACGACAATTGATCAAAATATATGTATGTATATAGCATTATAGTTTTTCATAGATATAGGCAAGCATTTACACATACTTATATGTATGTATGTATATTTCAATTAAAACACAAAAGTCTAAATCAAATCTTAAACTTACGCTGTGCCCGCGGATAGATCCCGCTTAATTTGGTTGATGTCACGATTGCGATGCATTTTGGTTGGCGCATAGTCGGCGCTCTCGTTGGTGGAGCCACTACCGCTGCCGTTGCCGGTGAGGTTGCCCAGGCCGCTGCCACCGATCATGGATGGCGCCGCGGTGGCTGTCACAATGTCATCGCAGGTGCTGCCGAGCAGCGTGGACAGAGACGATGCCTGCGATGTGATTGGCGGATAATCAATCGAGCTGCGAGCGTTCAGCAGACGTGTCACATTAGCGCTGCTGCCGCCGCCGCCAGCGATGAGAGCAGCGCCGCCATTGCCGCCAACGCCAACGCCAATTAGGCCATTGTTGGAGGACAGCGAATCGCAGACGCTCTCATTGGAGCTGGATGTGGAGGCGGCTGCCACGGGCGAATAATGCTTAGCCTGGCCATAGCCAAAGTGGCTACGCTGCACCGGCGGATGCTGCTGCGGTCCGCTGCCAATAACGGCGCTGCTGCTGCCAGACGTTTGCAGCTGGCGCTCCTTGCGCATCGCGGCCGCTGGCGGGGAGACATTGTTTAGGCTAAGACGATTGCTGCTGGTGTTCGTATAGATATGGCTGCTGGACGCAGACTGGGCCACCGGCGTGGCCGTGGCCATCAAATAGTCAGCATGCCGTAAATTGCTGCTGGCTGTCGCTGGAGTCGCATGATGCGCCTGCAGAGCTGCCACACCATTGGTGTTGGGGCCGCCGCCCAGTATGCCATAGACGGCAGCTGCCGCATCCGTGCCCGACGAACCGCTGCGACGTCCACCGAGATCGCTTTGCGTCATGGCATGCAGGTTCTTCATGCTGCCCATTTGGGTGGGCCGCGCACCATTTGTCACATGCGATGACACCACCGTCAATGTGGAGCCGCCGCCAGTGCCGCCGCCATTTGTGTTGCTGCTGCTGGTGACCCCACCGGGCGGTGTGCTGTTGCTCGCACTGGCCGGGCCATGGGCATAGATCATGCCATTTGGAATATTCTGCAAGCTGGAGGACATGGTGGGCTCTGGATAATTGGATTTGGCCAGCACACGATACACCTTCTGCTCCGGCGAATACATCGAGCTCCGTCCCACACTTCCACCGCCGCCGCCGCCAGTCGAAGCGGCCTTGCCCACCTGCGAGGCACGCGGCATTCTCGTCGGCGGACTGGTGCTGCTAGGATGCAGATTGGCAGCTGCGACAGCGGCGTTCACAGCTGTTGCCACTCCGCTGCTGGGATCGTTCTTGAAAATGCGCTCATAGTTCTCGATAAGTATGTTAATGACAATGTTGTTGAATTTGATGTCCAAAATGGCGGCCACCGTCTCCTCCAGCGGACGCAACAGAGTCGGTCCAAAGACCACGCCCAAATTGAACACCGACATTTTGTTCTTCTCGTATTTGCGCGAGACTCTGAAAGTCAAGGAAAACGATTACGTTAGTCATTCTGGACTATATTGATGAAGAGCTAAAGGTAAGTTTACTCACTCAGTCAAATGTCTAATGACCATGTCCAGCATTTCAAAGTTTGGCTGCGGCAGCTTGTAAACCAATTTGTGAACTTCATTGACGCGCTGATTGAGGCTCTCTTTCTCTGCGGAGAGGGAAGAATGTGAATGTGGATAGGAATTATTTAGATTTAGATAGATCAATTTGGTATCTTACTGGCTGCCTCGATGAAGCCGCTGTGATAGTGATAGGTCATGAGCGGCTCATTTAGATTGCGCAGATACATTTTGAGGGCGCTGGCAATGGTGTTGCTCTCCATGAGATCACGATATTTGTCATCGGTGAAAACATCATCGGTGTCCTTGCGCTCCATGCCGAGCGAGAGCAGCTTGTTGATTTTGGTGCCGACGCCGCTCTTGCGATAAATGCCCTCGTCCTCGAGACCGCGTCCCTCCAGTATCTGTATACAGCGGCGTACAAACATGAAGCCAGTCTCATCCAATTGATAGGCCTCGGTGGCCTTCATTTTGCCAGGCACCAGATACGTCTGCAGATCAGAATTTGAATTTGATTTGATTGCATGAATGATGTCTGAGATCTTGGGGTTTGTTATGCTTACCGGCTCCGTGCCATCCATGGCGCTCAGCCAAGAGCGATGATCCTTCTCGCTCAGTGCCTGAAATGTGTAGACAAGGCCCGGTTTCTCCTTGAACGTTAGATCGAAGCAGAAACGCTTCTCGAACTCAGATGCCCGACGCTGGCACGAGAACAGGGTCAGCTTCTCGTCCTCACGCGCCTCAGGTCGCGTAAAGCTGTGGTTCATCTGATTGAACTGGAGCATTGTGAATTCGCGCTTTTGCTTCTTGAATGTGCAATAGTATTTCGTCCATGTTGCTTTGAAAGGCTCTAAAAGTGAGATTTTCAGAAGGGAACCTAAGAATCGTTTGCAGTTTGCAAATTGCAGTTGACAGGCAGTTGAGATCAGTGTGTGGTTGTGGTTGGGTGGGTGGTGTTGGTTGGGTGGATATTGGTTTTGTTTTTTTTTTTTTTTTGTTTTATTTGGTTGCAGAGTCACAGTTGCAGTTGATACCAAAAGCACACGGATTAGAGTTCACAGAATGCCCAAATACGAAGTAGGTTTTGTGGTTTTTTTTTTGGTTTTTGTTTGGATAGAAATAAATAAAAATCAAAAATACACACAATAAGAGAGTAGACCCATATGTTGATTCACAAAAAGTTAGTGCAAAAAGAAGAAGTGAGTAACATTTTTAGATAGTTTTGACAGATGGATGGTGGATTGCGAATGAAAAAGCAAAACATTTATCGTTAGATTTGGTTAAGCAACAAGCAAGAGACAACATTTAACACAACAATTCAAATGACACGCGCCTAAATACCTTGGCAATGAGTTGGCATGGTTATACATTTAGATGGAAAGTTATTCAAAGTTTTTAAGATTAACAACCACTTGTTTAATTGGAAAGTTTAACTAATTGTTAAACCTTTGACAACTAGAACATATATATACATATGTTTATATATGTAAATACATAAATATTAAATACATAAATATTAAAATATATATATGTAAATACATAAATAAATATATATATTATATCCTAATCCCATTGAAAATGGGAATAGTTTTGTTAAAGGCATGTAACAGAAGGGGGCGTGGTAGACCCCATAAAGTATATATTTTCTTGGTCAGAACGACGAGCTGAGTCGATTTAGCTAAGTCCGCCTGTCTGTCCATGCCATTATCTGTCTGTCCTATAAGAGCTAAAAACTTGAAATTTACACCAAGGGTTATAGGAATATACTATGCAGATTTAGTTTTATCAAATAATCGATAGGTTTTCCCTTTTCCAGGAAATCGATTTAAAACCTTATCGAGATTCAGTTTTTGAGGTTATCTTTTAAATCGTTTGAGCTTGAGTCTGTATTGAACTAATCTGCATATTTCATTAAAAGTATCGTTAGCTACGATCTTTCCCAGACTTTCAGGAAGCATTTGGATTTTGTAAGCAGTGAAATGTTATTTACACAGATCATGAACCATTGACCTGAACTAATGACTGTCGGTAGGGGCAAAGCCGGCTGAATATGGTTATTGTGAAGCGACTCTAAAGTTAAGGGAGATTGATTTTGTGAGGAAAGATCGCTTTCTCAAGTTTTTTTTTGGCAACTTGGAAACGTTTGAGTTCTTGTTATATCAATTGTCGTTTATAGTTTCGTTAGGTTGCAGAATAGCTCACAGAAGTTCAAGAAGTTCAATCAATGCTTATCCCAAAAACTTTTGTAAAACTCTCAAAACTTAGCACATGTTAATGAAGTTTAGTTTAAGCTTCCATATTAATCAGCTTTCTATCAACTAACATGAACCTTAGAAGATGATAATGATAATGATAAATATCATTATCATCTTCTAAGGTATATATATATATATATATATATTTATATAGTAACATGCTGTCTCATTGCGAATGAATTAGTTTTCAGTTGGTTCAATTCTTTAAAAACAAAACTGAAAGAACTTACTCTTTTCCATCAAAAACAAATAACCGCGTTTGGTGAAAATCTCCTCGGACTTCTGTAATGGAAAATACCATATTTACAGTTAATTAAAATTCATAAAAATATTATATTATTCATGTTACTTACCGTACGCTTTTCCATGTACTTGGTCTTTAATTCGGTGACCTTTTCGCGAGCTTCCTCAAAATTTTCGCGAGTCTAAATGAAAAATGAAATAATTATCTAATTATACATCTATTTATATATATGCGATGGATTGACTAACCTTTTGGACTTTGTGCCTCAGATCCTGCAAATAGTCGCGATGGTCCTCGGCCTGCTCGTGGGCAGTGTGATAGAACACCAGCCAGCCAGATATGAACGCCAAAAGTATTTCGACAAATTCAAATTTGATGCGTTCCTGCACTTCCTGGATGCGCAGAACATAGCTGAGCGACTCCTGAATGTATTCACGCTCATGCATGCCCAAACTGGCATCGGCCTGTTAAACGAGATGAGATTGAGAGGATGCGGAGGTGTTAGCACCGGATATGCATGCGTATTTAAAATTCTCGTATACTACGCACTATATATATGAATATCTATGTTGTACATACATATACTCCATAGCGAAGACAATTGGATATGTCGCACTTTGACCTTTGCGGCGGCCGGTATTTACCTATGTTTACTGTTGCACAGGGGTGCGTAGGTGTCTGCGTGCGTGTTTGTTTGTTTGTTTGTGTGTGTGCGTTTTAATTACGCCTACGCTCTTTCATACACTATGCGTTGGACAAACTTTTCAGTGGCCCAACATTAAATGAAAACAAAAACAAAAACAAAAACAAACTGCCAAACCATATAAATAATATGAGACGCATTCGCACGTAACAAATGACATTTAACATTTTGCAGCTTCCTTTTGATTTATCAGGCTTATATACATATATACATATGTATGTGTGTACTTCCGTCTCTCTCTCTCTCTCTTTATGTGATTGGATTGAGTTGAACTTTGATATTTTATTTGCTGGCTAAGCATAATTGCAATTGATGTGCACACACAGTTTGAACATTTGACATCTGCGAAATCTCCGAAAACCCACACACTCACACATTCACACACAAAATGTCACTTCACACTTTTTAACCTTGATTTTGTTTTGGAAGTTCGTAAGAAGCACTGACATTTTATCGGCAGCACGAACAAACATTTAGAGTTGTATAAGCTATGAAGCGAATGAACTATATAAGAATAGTACTCTAAATGTCTAAACATAAGTGAATGCTTTTAACTGATCAGTAAATTAGGGTTTTGCAAATTTGTATCTACGAACCGAATAATCAGCTGCCCAAAACTCAATAGCAGCAAAAGCTCAAACGTCTTATATTTACTTTAAAAATAATTTGCAGCTTGGATCCTATTTGATTCACATTTTGTCTAGAGATCTTGTGTATATTAATTAAATACATTCGAATCCCGATAATTCGAAATGGCAGAGGATCACATTTTTTACGAATTACACAGGAATTCGAACGAATTATTTTTCAAAATTTAATAATATATATTATATATATTTATAATTTATTTAAATATATATATATATATATATATATATATGTATATATCTATAATTTGTATTTAGCTAAAATAAAAAAGAAGAAATTTGTTGATATATTCGAACGGACATGCAATTTCATTTCATAAATGGAATTCTAATTTTCTTTGTATATAAATGAACCCGAAATTTGATTTACTCATGTGTAAAACTAGTTCCACGAACTGAACATGAACATGACAAAGAAAAAAAGTAATGCACATCTAATTCATACTGACAGGCGGGCAAATAAAAGACAGAAAATAAAATCAAAATCTGTTCACATTTCAAATTCCATTATTTGTTTGTGTGTGGGCAAATTCACTTGCACACAGACACCTGTTAGTTAGCCGCAAACACACGCACACACACACACACTTACACTCACACTTACACATGCGCCCACACGCTCGTGCTCAGGCTTTTATAATATTGAGGACATTTGCAGGATTAAGCTGCGATTAGCAAGGACACTTACCACATATGCAAACCGCTGCCGCGCACTGCATTTTCTGGAATAATTTGAACTTATTGCAGCATCAGCTGAAAGTTCTGAAAGCTGCGTAGCCTCAACAATTGATATATAGTATATTTTATAATTTATATAAATTCAATTAAAGTATTAATTAATCGAATTGCAGAGAACGAATAAATTGAATTGTTAAACGCAAAAGGCAAGGGAAACGCCTTTGAGCACTGCTTATTGTTGTTGTTTTTTGTTGTTGTTTTCGGTGTGAGCTATTTTTTTATATATAGCCTGCTTTTAGGCGGTCGCACAGAAAACTTTACACCCACTTCTCGGCTCTCGCATTTATTCATTTATTTATTATTGTTTAGGTTCCAACAAAATAATGCCAAATTATATATATTTATATATGCTTATTAATTTTTATAAGTCTTTTAATCAAACTTAGAATGTGTTTTGATGTTGTTTGATGTAGGCTGATTGGTTGATTGGCGCTGCTGCTGCTGCTGCTGCGTGTCGATTTAATTTAGTTTTTAGTTGTTTTTTCCACGCATTCCTGCCGCACGAGCACGCACGCACACACACACACACTTACGCACATACGCACTCCCACACACACACAGTTACGCACACAATGGAAGCTGAGCGTGCGACGCGCACATGAAAATCCTGCGCGAATTTGTTGTTGTTATTTTAGCAGGGCAATTCGCATTGGATTGCCGAAAAAAAAAACAACAACAACATCGGACACGACGTAACAGAAACAACAACAGCTCCATAACACCAACAGCTCGAGCTACGAGCTCCAAGAGCTCCACGACTAGCTCCACGAGCAGCTCCAGTTGTGTCCTCTAGTGCGTGGGAGAGCGCCTGCGCCTTTCCTAGCTTCCTTTACTGCCCAACTAAGCTTGTTGAAGCAGCAATGGGGTATATAAAGTCTATCTATCTGTATTTAATATATATATATATATATATATTTTTTAATTTAACTTCTTTTTTGTATATTTTTCACATACATGAAAATTTTACCATTAGTTATTTTAATGCAAATAATAGTAAAGTCAAGAATAATTTGGTAACTTTTTTTTTTTACATTTGGGGCAATTAAACTAAAGCTACTGCTATTTTTGTGAACCGGGAAATTCGTGTGCATAAGCATAAAAGTATGAAAAACGTGACAAAACGAAGCAAAAATAACGAGACTTTTTCGTTTTTCTTATGTCTTTATTCCATTTTACTAAAGCAAACTCCAAGAAATTAATCTTTAAGAAGGAATATGCAAAATATATTGCCATCTTTGTTAGCATCTAATGCACTGCTATTTTTATGAACACAGCTGTATATATATTTTACACAAAATTTTCTTTGAATTTAATATATGTCTGACCTATTTTTTTTAATGTTCTACAACTAAACTCAATCTTGCTTTGATTGTATTTAATAATTAACTGCATTTATAATTTATTAAAGTACGAAGTTCTATATTTAAAAAGATTTATATATTAATATATCGTATCAAGTGAGTATCTGCTAGTCCATCAATTGCAATTGATGGCTTTAAGTTGGTTTTGAATCAGGAAACGGTGTTCGAGATGCAAAGAATAACTATATATATAACTCTATATAATATATATATATATATAAAAAAATTTTTATATATATATATATATATATATATATATATATATATATATATATATATATATATATATATATATATGTATATATATATATATATATATGTATATATATATATATATGAATATATATCATCGATAGTTGTCTAAATGCATTATATGTGCGAACAATCGAATTAGCACAGTGCAAAGCGCAAACAAAACAAATGAGAAACAATTTTGCACTTGTGGTTGAGTGGCAAATAGCATGCTACAGTTGTTGTTGTTGTCGCCACATGTTGTAGTAACTGCAACAAACGACATTTAAGGGTCGTTTGTGTCAACAATAACAAACAGCCACTGACACACACACACACACACTCAACGTAGCATACTTTTCAGCGCAATGTGCTGCGCGCGTTCTCTCTCCCTCTCTCGCACACTTTTTTCTGCTCTCTCGCTCTTGCACTTGCGCTTGTTCTCTTTTGAAAAAGCACAAAAAAAGCTCTGCTAAGCAATTATCGATTGCATTACTGTTATCGAAAATCATTTTCTTGTAATTGCATTTGAACTTGAGCTAAAATTATTCCAACTTAATAAGGAACCACAAAATTAACTAACGTTTGAAGTTGTTTAAATAAAAAAGGCATTAAATTTTTATCAATATCAAATTTGTCATAGATTTTAGCTAATATCAAATTTGTACTTTTTAAAATTTGTATACCGATATATATTCATTTTCGACTGCGAAAACATATCGATAACTGGCTTGATAGGCATAACAATTATCGCCGTGAGCTTAAAAGCTCGCTCAGACACACACATACATACACGTATATACATAGATGTATATGTGTACATAAATGTGCTTATATTTTGGGCACATGTATAGCTATGGTCAGGTATATTTACTTTTGTGAGTGTGTTTGTGTGTGTGTGGGAATCCCTCAAAAACCCATCGGTGGGCCGTATTTCGGTATTTTTGCGTGGGCCAAAAAACATAAGGCTACTGCCTGAACTTTTCGTCCACATTTGGCGGCCGGCGAACGTGGTCGTAACTAAATATAGATGACAGCTTCTATTGTGGCCGCAGATACAGATACACACACATACACACACCTATGTATATTTTAACGGTATCCTTGCTGAAGAATTTATTGGCGTATGTCTTAAAATTAGCCGGCGCCCAGTGCCAAATTCAGACATTTGGCAATGGATGCTGTGTGGGAGCGGCAGCCCAAAAGGTAGCCTTAAAGTAAATGGTTTCCTTTTTCCCATCAATTTCCTTTCATTTTGCGCAGTTAGCAAAGCTGAAATTCCAGTGAAAATGTGATTGCACCTGCAGCAGCTTAAGAACATTTTTTCCCTTTGGCAAATAACCAACAACCACCCAATAAGCCCATACCCCACCCAACCAACCCACCGGGTGACTTTTCGCACCCTTCTGGAACAAAAGCCGGCACAGCTCACGAAAAACTGCAACAGTAAAATTTGATAAGGCACAGGCAGCATCCACATTCAAATCTATAAGAGAGTACCTTAACGAGGGGGCGGATGTCAGCTGGCGAAGGTGTGTGGGGTTGGGTCGAGCAACGAGGGTTGAGCTTGAAGCTAAAGTCAAAGAAACTTGAGAAAACAAACCCAAGGTACAGTTACTTAAAGAAAATGCAGATGAAAAACTAAGCGAAGCATTTGTGAGAAAACTATCTGAAAATCGATTGCAATTCGAAGTACTTGTAAATAAGAAGTAAATAATATAATATCTATATAATAACAAAAGAGATGGATTCATGGAGATTATATATAATACTATAACAATGTCTTATTTCAGTTTATAAAATAAGGCAATAAAAAAATCTTATAACTACTGCAGATTGCATGACTTTCATATGAAACATTCACATTCAGTTTGAATTAGTTTTTAATTAATTTGGAATACTTTTGCCTACAAGAATGTTTATTTTCTTAGTCTCTGATTATATTTCAATCTTTAACTTTATTATGTTTCATCAAAAAGTTTTTATTTATGATTTAATAAGCCTTGAAACTCTTTTACATTGTATGCTTGATACAGAATTTTTACACAGATCTGCAAAAGCTTCTTTTAATAGTTAGAATTGAAGCTGACACCATTAAAGAGACTTGATAACCAATAAATTGTTTATGAACTCTGGAAAAACCGCTGTGCTAGACTCTCTTGTAGTCTAGGGGTCTCAGTCTTTATAATAAGTTCGTTTGTAATAAGCTAAAACAATTTCGAGCCAAAAGAAAAGAAAAAAGTATAACTTTTTAAGCTCTTGTAGCGGCTGCTGCTGTTGGGCTCAGTCGGTAGCCCATAATAGGCTTTACATACTAAGCCCTTCTGGGAGACGCTGGGAAGCGCATTAGCAAACTTTGGACCGTAAAACTGTTTAAGCGAAAAATATAAAGTAAAGCAGAAAATATTGCAGCTTAAAGGGAAAAACCATTGTTGGAAGAAGGGGAACAGCTAAAGATTGAGACTGAGGACTGGGTGTGTGTGTATGCTTGTGTGCGTGTGTGTGGTGTTGCAACAATGACAACGAAGCGTGACTGATAACGAAATTGTGGTGCCTATTCAGAACAGACAACGCAGAACAGTCAAGCGACAAGCAAGCGGCAAGGCCGGCCGGTTAGCCGGCATGGAAAAAGTAATACAACCGAACGAAGTACAAGTG
>JAWNOY010000439.1:0-12500 GCA_035045545.1 Drosophila gaucha
TTCGGCATTCATCGGACCACTCAAACTTTGCACCTTTCCTAGTTAATTTTGATATATGATGTGAGTAATTCGCAAAGTTATTAATAAAACGTCTGTAATAATTCCAAAATGCAACAAAATCTTTAAACGCAATCAGCGTCCGTGGGGACTGGGGATATTTTAGTAGAGTAGATTTTATTAGGGCTTTCTTTAGATATTCGAATGCTTTTTGGCATATATGATGTGAGTAATTCGGAAAGTTTTTAATAAAACGTCTGTAATAATGTCAAAATTCAACAAATCTTTTAGCACTATCAGCGTCCGTGGGGACTGGGTATTTTTTGATAACATCATATTTTTCATCATCTGGTAAGATACCTTGATCAGTACATTTAGGACCTAATAAAGTTACTTCGTGCCTGAAAAATGAGAATTTTTCTGGGTTCAGCTTAAGATTGTGCTTTTACATAAGTCAAAACATCTGTTTAGTTTTTGATCATATATTTTTCAGAACAACTGATGAATATTAAATCATCCATATACAAGAATGCTTCTGAGGGATCTAATCCAGAAAAAGCGATTATCATCATTCTTTAAAAAGAATTCGTCACTATTTAGAGAGCAAAAGGTAATCGCTTAAAGCGATGTGAGCAATTGCTCCTTGAAAAAGACGTAATATCTCTTGAGCTTTCTTCGACCAACAACGTCGTCGAATTTTCGTTGGAATGACCGGATGACCGCTAAAAGCGGAGTCGTTATAACCGAACTCACTGTATTTACAAATTTTTAATCTCAGGTGTAAAAAGTTCAATTAAACTCACACCCATGAGCCGGATCTAAATGATTATTAGTCAATTTATAGAAGAGGGCAAGAAGATATATTTTTCTACTAAAAAGGACGATTTATATAATTTTTTATAATTTGTCAACGCAATCGAGCCTAAGGCAATTTGAACTTTTTGAGTTTCTAGGTGTAAAATTGTAGAAGATATAGCTCTTACCGATTTGTCTCTCCCCTAGTAGGTGCAGCTATATATGTACAGGAGTTGTTCATACGAATTTATGACTCTGCTTAATAGCGCCCAAAATATTAGAGGATTTATGTAAAAGGCTACATAGACTTCCCGATTTGTCACGCCTCTAGTGAATATATAACGTTTTGATTGATCTTAAGGAGAAGTCAATAGTATCTCTCTTGCCAATTTGGATGTTTCATCTCTTAAACTGTAGAATATACAGTCTTTGGGATACAAGGAAATACATTCCAAATCTCAACTTTTTCCTACAAAAACATTTGCGATAGGATATAACCGTTCTACCCGGATGATTACAAGATATACAGTTCCTGCTGCAAAAAGACGCCTTATGTTCGGAAATGCTTCCTCCTATGCGTTGAAAGGTGATCTATAAAAATAAAAAATATATAATATAAATAAATATTTGAGTTTCACTCTCTGGCTCAAACATCACCCAAAAACAAAAACACAACATAGACTTCCCCATTTGCCACTGTTTGCGGCGAGGTGGCACAGCTCTCTTAGTGTTTGGGGTGTGCAACAAATAATACACATGTTATTAAATATAGAGTGTATATTTAGTATTTGTAACTTTACAATAATGAAGTTATGATACGAAACGTTGCGTTGACAAAGTTGAAGTAAGCTTAGGTACTGGAGTCGAGCGCAAGATTGCGTTAGAACGCAAAGCTCGCTCTCAGATGGATATGGAAAGCTCGCTCTAAGCGTCAGGTCAGATCAGCTGATCTGGCTGATCAGCTGGGCGTCGCTGACGCGAACAGCCACTACCAGAAGCCTACTTGCCAAATTTGGGTATTCTAGCTTCAAAACTCTAAAAGATGCGGTTTTACCCAATTAGCCACACCCCTCATAGTCGTACCTATATTAGTTAATAACCGGTTAGTTAAAACTGATCAGCAATATAACTTTATGATTGAATTTTACTTTATATTTATTTAACACCAAATTTGCAACAAAATTCAAAATTAAATCATTACTCCCCCTTCCAATTTTCGATTTCGAATTTCATATCACTGGGATTCCTCTTGTTTGTTGGTTGCTCTTGATCGAGCTGCAGAATAATTTATTATCCTTTTCTTCTCTTATAACAATATATGTATAACAAATATGCACGTGAGGTGAAAGGCAGCTATAAACAATGTTTTGAATCCGACTCTTTTCGCTGTAGAGTGGTGTTGGAGCTTTTGCATGTTTAGACTCTGTTCCCAAAGGGAAAAAGAGTCTATTGGATTTGTGCAATGTCCGTCTTGCTGTCTGTCCGTCTGTCCGTCTGTCCGTCTGAACGCGCAGCATTTGGACACTATAGAAGCTAGAGACTTGTAATTTGGAATATATATATATCTTCTACAGTTTTGAAGCTAGAGCATCCAAATTTGGCATATGGGTTACTTTTGATCTTCCCTTAAGTTAGATCAAAAAGTTATATACCCACGCCCCCTGGGAGCGTACCAAATCGGGAATATATATATAGCGATTTCTATAAATCTTATAATATTTTGAGCGTATTAAGAGCTAGAGACTTGAAATTTGGAATACATGTGCAAGTAGATCACTCGGAATCAAAAATATATATTATAGATATTTACGCCCATTAAGGGCGTGGCAAATCGGATAAAACTGTATCTCCTACAGTTTTGGAGCTAGAACTTCCAAATTTTGCATGTGGGATACTGTTGACGTCGTCTTAAGATAAGTCAAATGTTATGTATCCACGTCTTCTGGGGGCGTGGCAAATCGGGAATTACTATATCTTTTACTAAAACCGTGATAATTTCGGCAATATTTCCGTCAAAGAGTTGGGACTTGGAATATATATACCAGTATCCTACCTCTACCCAAAAATATATGTTATATATAGCTACGCCCATTTGGGGCTTGGCAAATGGGGTAAAACTGTATCTCCTACAGTCTTAGACGTAGAGCATCAAAATTTGACATGTGGGTTACTGTTCATGAAATTTAAATTTACGAAAAAAAAAAATAATAATAATCATAATGTAAGCCTCCGTAAAACAAATTCTAGTTGACCTAACTGGGGATTGAAGCAGGGTCTTCGCTACCACAACGCAAGTCTGTTTAACCAAATCAAAACACTTCCAAACTCAGTTTGGCACATAGTCCTGGAAGAGACGCCGTGGTGTAGTGGGTAGAGTCGCTGGCATGCGAAGCGCGTGACCCAGGTTCGATTCCCATCGCTGCCGCGTGATATTATCATTTAATAAAATGTTTTTTTGTTTTATTTTTTTATAACTTCTATGTTACTTAATGGATTTTGATAAAACTTTCTGCATAAATCCTTATATTTTATTAAAAATACGGTTTTACCTAAAAAATTAAAAAAAAATGTAAATGTGGCTTTATTTGCAACTGAACTTATATTAAATTGATTTTGTGAAATGTGGAGCCAGTATCCAAAATATATAAAAACCAAAATAGTATTTTATTTTAAAAAAGCTATATGTAAAATTTTATGACTGTAGCTAAATTGATGAAAAAGACATGCTCAAAAAAAGGAATCTCAATAATCTCGCATTCAAACATACGGAAAGACGGCCAGACGGTCTGCATATTTATTGAGCCTACACACCTTTAACAGGAACAGAGTCTGACGCAGTCGGTGGCGCCCGACTGCAACGTTCTTACTTGTTTTAGTGTTTGTGGTGTACAATTCCTCCAAGGCTTTTAAAGCCAAAATCTTCATAGGGTCGCTCTCAATTGGCGATATCTGAGTAGCCAGATCACCGAGTTTTATCATTTTAACATATACTTTGTTGAATTCTTTATCTTCGATGCGCATAGTTTCATTCCATAACTGATGAAATAAGTGCCCTTTATGGTCTTTTCCTGGTCTCTCCATTCAATGGTGTATACGTCTGAGAATTCTGCAATTTTAATATTTTATTAAATTCTTCGCTTACTAATTCTATTTCCTTCTCCGCCAGTATTTATTAGATTTAATTTGGTCCAATGGATAGCGTAACTAATGTTAAGTATTTCTTTTTATTGTGGTTAATTATGACTGTTGAGCCAATGAGCCTTTTTCATTAGCTTTGTATTTTATAATTTTGAATAATAAGTCACTTTGTTGTAATTAATGTCTTTATAGAATTATGTTAACACTGTACGCAAGTGACCGAATGTCGTGCGACTATCCAAGAATAGTATAGCACTCAATAGTTAACAAATGCGAGCAAGCGACCAAGGTGTCGTGCTGTCCGCCAAATATGAATTATGATAATGCGAGCAAGCGACCAAATGTCGAGCTGTCCGCCAAATATCAATTTATACTCTTAAATATATGCCAGCTTAGCAATGTGTGGCTGCACTGAGAGTGCGAAATAGGACGAAAGAGGGGAGTATAAAAGTCAGAGATTAGCTTAAGAGAGAGCAGCAGCCACATGAACAGCTGATCTTCCAATTGTTTTGCTCCCTTTAAGCTGACCGCTCATCTGTGCTGCTGGCGCTGCGCCCAATATACTCCCCCAGTTCGTATCGTAATTTCAACAGACTACTCCGTGTTGATTGTCAATCCAGGTTGAGAAGCTCGCCATTTTCGATCTCTGTTAAAGAAGAGTCAAGTATTCCTTTTTCCATCGCGACCAGAAGACCTGCTGAAGATAGCTCAGGCGTTACCACCCATCCAATCGGTTGAAGTTTAGCTTCGTTATGTCAGCCTCACTAGAACATAAAGAAGGACCGCCATTCAAGAAATGAGATGGGGTCAATACGTCTAAATCTGCTGGATTTTCTGCAATTAAAACTAAAGACCTTGAGTTAATGATAGCAGTGATTTGGGCAGACCAGTGTGTGCAGTTCATCATTTGCCAGGATGGAGGGTGAAACAGCTCGGTAGAAGTGATGCTTTGCGGTCTTCACTGCTGCTTCCCATAATCCACCAAAGTGGTGGGACCGTAGAGGGATGAAGCGCTAGTCGATAGAGTCAGCCAGGCAGAAATTCATTAACACACTTTAATGAAGGTCTTTGCGGGCTCCAACAAAGTTTGTGGTATTGTCAGACCAAATCTGACTTGGCTTTCCTCGCGTACATATAAATCGCTTCAGAGCCATCAAAAATGCAGCTGTAGTCCTTGACTAGCTCCAACCAGACTGCCTTCGTAGCGAAGCAAACGAAAATGCAGATGTAGCATTTCACTGGAGACCTGCTTCGCTCGTCAGGCTTGTACCATAACGGCCCTTAAAAACCAACTCCAGTGATCCGAACAACACGACAGCCGTCAACGCGCTCCTTGGGAAGATCCGCCATTATATGTTCCATTAGTCAAGGCTTGGCGCGAAAGCATATCACGCATTTCTGTATTACATTGGCCAGTACTGGGACCGAACCAAAACTAGAACAGCCTGAGGGCCCGCGTGCAAGTTTCGTTGATGGAAGTGAGTGATGATGGCATGCGTCACCGGATGCTTTTGGGTCAAGATGATTGGATGTCGGCTATCAAAATCCTACGAAGAGTTTTTGAGACGACTGTCTACATGTAACAAACGATTTTTATCAAAAAATGGAGACAGGGAGGCAAGGCAGCTAGTTGGCTGCAACTTCCCTTAGTTTGAAGCTCTTTGATGAATGCCGAAAACTGGATCTGTAGATCTGGCGAACGATTCAGCTTGCACTCCAATCCAAAATCTGCTCCGTGCCTGTTGACCCGATTCTCCCAGCCACTCACAATTGGGCTTGACAGGCAATCGATCCGAGTATTGGCCAGTGGGTAGTCGATTGACGTTCTTTACTGTTGAGGTGGAGTAACGTATGATGCTTGGCTTCAGAAACACGACAGCAGGTCGAGCTACAGTGCCAGATTGATGCCCGAGCTGTAGGCAATTCAAACATACATAGTCCAGCCTTCCTGGCTTCCTTTAGCCGAAGAGCAGGCGATAAATTTGCAAATCTTGTGCAGTGGTATATGGTATGTTGACGATCATCACAAAACATGCAGCTCCGCACTCGCTATCTGCTCGATGCTGCCTAGACTGCCGAGCGCACGAGTATGCACATTAAATTTGTCAGACAGCTCTGGCAACTGGCTGATGGATCCATTTTCTACCTTCCGCAGCCCAAGATCTCAACTATGTGTGCCTGAAATGTTAAAAGTCGGTTATCAAATCATTTTTGCAATAAATGTATATATAGCCTTGGTATAGTTTTCGTGTGAGATTTCGAATGACTGAATTGTGTCCAACGCTGCACCGTCTAAACAGGATCGTAAGTGCTGCAGCTTCCCTATGCCACTCGCTTATCTTGCTCAACTGTACTGTCTTTAGTTGCCATGTCGCGAAAAGATGTAACGCACAAGCGAATTATCGATAGAGATTGCGTGATACCGTTTCTATGCAAGTATGTGTGCGTATGCAAATGCTTGTATCGGCAAAACACTTTGTATTTGAAAATGTGTGTGTGGACCGCTAATCACGCGCCACTATATTGCAAGCGAGCCGAGAAAGAATGGAAACCGAAAATACCACTGGCAAAGGAAGAAAACTAAATCACATTACATACATTAAATTAAGTTAATGTAATTTAGGCCAGTTGGTGTGTTGTGATGTGAAGTGACACACAGCAGCGATGCTCTAAGAGCCGCAAAATAAAACATTAAATGCCAGTGTAAAATGTTAAAATAAACGTAAAGAAAAGTAGCCATAAAAGTACCTATAAAATACTTAACGCTTTTATAAAAAAAAAATATATATTAAAAAAAACAAGTAAGAAAGCTCTAGTCGAGTCTGCCCGACTACGAGATCCCCTGAACCAAGTCCGAGCTGATTAAAACAACCTAGCTTACATCTTTTATCTATACATATTACCTCTGCGCGCATAGACACATGCACACATACACACAGGCACGCATATACACATAAAAAAAAAAAAAAAAAACACATGCACATATATACACATGCACACATTTGTATACACATGAACACATATACATACCATGCACACAGAAGCACGCGCGCCGATTACTGCGAAGTTGATTTGAATGTATGTGTGCACACGTACAGGCTGCTGCCGCGTGCTTTTACAATGTTTCCTTTAATAACTTCTGTATTACTTAACGGATTTGAATTCAATTTTCTGCATTGAATGCTATTAATTTATTGAAAATACGGTTTTCACTAAAAAATTTGAAAATTAAGTTGTGGCTTTGATAATTTTTTTTTATAAATTTTTTTGTGAAATGTGGAGCCGGTATCCAAAATATGAAAAAATAGAAAATGTATTTTATTTACGAAAAGCTGAAAAGAAAATTTGGTAGCTGTAGCTAAAAATATGTAAAAGATATGGTCAAAAAACGGAATCTTGATAACGTTTTAAATCGATATCATTGAAACGCAAAAATTTATTGAATATCTAAAACAAACTCGATATTTTCGCTGTATACACAGACCATCATGCAAAATTTGAAGTCTCTAGCTCTTATAGGTTCTGAGATCGACGCGTTCATACATACGGACAGACGAACAGGGCCAAATCGACTCAGCTCGTCGCCTGATCAAGAATATATATACTTTATGGGGTCTGCCACGCCTCCTTCTGCCTGTTACATACTTTAAGCAAAACCCTGATTTCCCATTTTCAATGGGTTCAGGGTATAAAAACAAACGAATATATAAATGAGCACTAATTAAACTCAGCTAGTAGAATCTGCTCCTGTTGAGCAAAGGGATGCACCAACGCTTCAAGAAGCTTTGGCGGTGTATCCGAACGCGGGACCACGCCCACTCACAATAGCTGAGTACAGGGCATGGCAACAGAAGAAGACGAAACCACAAGACGTGGAGGGAAACGTAAGCGTCTACTCCAGCAACGCCGCCTGGAGAAGGAAATGCTGAACACATACACCCTGGAGGAAGACCGGCAACGCTGCAAAGAGCGTATACAAACGATTTATATACCAATGGAACTCTTGACTTAGGTCAGCTCTTCCAAAGGCTTGAAATGCAAGCCGGTATGCTTGAGATCAGCCAACTCAAAGTGGCACCGAGCGAAAAGATCTTTGAAGTAATTTCAATAGATACTTTTAAACACATGGGAAATAAAATATTAAATTCATTAAGAGTAGCGCTACTCAAGCCGGTGACCCTCATCCACAATGACAAAAAAAAGAAGCAATACTGCTACATTTCATGACGATCCCATACAAGTGGGTCATTCAGGCATAACTCAGAGAGAGAGAGTTCTTTGAGAGCGATTGTCGTGTTTTTGTGTGATCTGCAATTGTTTTCCTTTATCGCGTTTTATACCTGATAAGAATATTCAACTTTTGATCATTTTTAATATTTGAGGCAAGTGTTTGTTTTATGCAAAGATATAATCTGTTGATCACATCGGTATTTTGATTTTACGGCGTCTGCGTAATATTTATATTGTTGTGCTTCTTATTTGCTTTTTTTGGCGTTTCTATTTTTCATACACTTGTTTGTTTGTGTAGTGCTTTCGGCTTTGTGCTCAAAAACGTTCGTGTTGTTGTTTTTCTGTGCTGATTCGTTTTTGCAGTGCAACGATAAGTTCTCTTGAGTGTTTACTCTTTCGCCTTTTCTGTCTCTCTCGCCTTTCTTTCTTCTTTTGCGCTCTCTCAATTCTTTTCCGTTGCTCTGTTGTTTAACCCCAGTTGGAAATATGTCGTGTTATAAGAAAACTTGCTCATATCGCCAAGCCGTTGATTCTGCACAGCCGCAATTTACTAGTTGCTGGCTGTGTCAGAATTTAATGCATGCTAAATGTGCAGGCCTTACAGGGCGCGATTGCGACCGAATTACAGCAACTCCCGAAGCTGGGAGTGGTGGCTTAATTTGGTCTTGTCCAAGTTGTTTGGACAAGCAATTTTCATTCTCTAAAATGTATAATACATTGAGAATTGATTTTTAAAATTGAAAAATGTAGCTAAGCAGTTGACTAGCGAGTTCGAAACTAGCAGTGAACGCCTTAGTGAGTTCAATTTTGACTGTGCTCCCAAAGCACAACTGCAGATGCAATCATTACCGGTTACATCTCAATTGCCTCCTTTACCAGCTCCGTCCCCTTTAGTTGTTCAGCCAATTTTATCTCGGGTTTCAACAAATGAATTCAATGGTACTTCTTCTCCATCTTCTATTGCTGGAGCCATTGACCCGGAATCTTTACCGGGCCCGAGCAGTAAGAAGGATGGTGTTGATTTTCGACCGGTCTCGAGTCGGAAAAATAAGACTTCAACGAAAGTTGTGAGTGACACGACAGATCCTATTCATATCCCTACTGTCCCTACATTAACAGTTGTTGCTCCGCGCAAACAAGTTTTTGTATCAAGGCTTTCGGCAGATACTACAGTGGAGTCAGTATCTGCTTATATTTCCAGTAAGTCCGCATCCACTGTGTTGATTTCAAAATTCAATTTCTCGACTCCTCGTGAAATTGCATCATTCAAAATCAATGTGCCGGTGGAAATGTTTCCAACTATTTGTGATCCCAAATTTTGGCCTCCACATATAGTTGTCCATGAGTTCATGCCTAAGAATCGAAATCGCCCATTGCCGGTTTCGATCAAATCCTCTTTGGTACACGCTACCTCTACTAATGTACCAAAAAACTAGATTTCACTCCCAATCAGGTCTCTATAATTTATCAAAAAGTTAGAGGCCTTAGGAGCAAAATAAAAAACCTGTTTTTAAAGAGCTTTTCATGTCATAATGACATTATAGCCTTTACTGAAACATGGTTAAATTCCTCTGTCTGTAACTGTGAAATTTTTTCAAATAATTTCAATATCCATAGACTTGATCGTTCGGTTCGGAATGGTGGTGGTGTTCTAATCGCTGTTAACACTTCTTTCCACTCTGAACCGTTCACTTTTAGATCGCTCGGTTATGCCGAGATCATTCGGGTCAAAGTTAAACTCCCAACACGCTCGTTATACATGACTTGCTCGTATATTGCCCCTTCCTCCGATATACAAGTTTACATTGATCATTTAAACTGTATTAAGGAAATCTTCGAATTTGTTCAAGATACTGACTTATTTGTGGTGTTAGGTGATTTTAATATTCCGAACGCTACTTGGTCTTTATTTTCTGAATCAAATTATTTCATTCCATCAACTCAACATGATTTTTTTAATGGAATGCTTGACCTTCCTTTGTTTCAAATGAACTCAATATCAAATCATTTGAACCGAATTCTTGATCTTGTATTCATTAATGATAATTCCATTATTGATGTTACTAGATCTTCTCCACTGTCTGTTCCGGAGGATAACCACCATCCTTCATTAGAGCTAGCTTTGTCGCTAATTATTCCACATACTTTTTCTTCTTCTGTAAACTCTTCATCACTTCGTCGTTGCTATCATAAATGTAATTTTAAATTACTAAATGAGTTAATTAATTCAACTAATTGGTCAATTTTGTATGACTCAGTTGACATTAATTTTGCAACTAGCTTCTTCTATAACACTTTAAACTCTATTTTAGATGTTTGTGTGCCTACCTGTGCTGTTTTGCCCCCCACAAATAAGCCCCCTTGGTCTTCTCGAAGACTCAATAATTAAAGCAAAGTAAAAATTCCACCTTCCTAACTCTCAATGTTATGAGAATTATTAATTTCGATGCAAAAGTCAATTTGTTCGGGACCCTAAACAATTTTATTCGTTTGTAAACTCGAAGCGTAAATCTTCTTGTTTGCCAAACACATTTTTTCATGGGCTGGATGAAACTAGCAATGATTCTGATGCATCGATCTCTTTGCTAATTTCTTCCAATCCACCTATTCGGCTTGTAGTCCCTATAATGTCATACCCAATTTCTCTTTACTCTCTGCATTAATGACCTTCCGTCTTTAATTTCTTACTCTCAGATACTTATGTATGCTGATGATGTAAAACTTTTCCTGTCTTATGCTGACTCGTCGCATCACCTACGCCTGCAAAAAGATTTTAATTCTATGCAGGTGTGGTGTGATGTTAATCAGTTACATTTAAATTGCTCTAAATGTATGATTATGTCTTTCAGTCGTTCAAGACCCCAGTTTGTTAATTATTCAATTAACAGTATTCCCTTGAAACGTATTTTTGTAGTCAAAGATCTTGGTGTACTCTTTGACTCCAAATTATGTTTCAACAGTCATATCTCGACTATAGTAAATGAAGCCAAAGGTGTTCTAGGGTTCATTAAACGCTGGTCGAAAGAGTTTAATGATCCTTTTATAACCAAACTTCTTTACACTTCGCTTGATCTTGTATATGGTCTCCTCAGCATAAGACTAAACAGGATCGCATTTAGTCTGTCCAAAAACAGTTCTTAATCTTTGCTTTACGTGGATTGAATTGGGACCCGATTCTACGTTTTCCATCTTACTCCAGTAGGCTTCTGCTCCTTGATCTTCCGTCATTAATCAATCGTAGATCATCTCTTGGTGTAATTTTTTTACATAAATTGATTATTGGTGACATAGACTCCATCTTTCTTTTAAGTCGTCTCAATTTCTCTGTCTCTGGGAGACCAACCAGGTACTTTCGTCCCTTGAATTTACCTATGTGCACAACAGATTATTCTTTGCACAATTCGTTTCATGTCCTCTGCCATAATTATAATCAATTTTATAGCGTCATCTCATCTGAACTCTCTCTTCCTTTAATCAAATCCTTGCTTTCAGTTCACTTTCGGGAAATCACTGACAATGCCTAGCTATGAGTAGGGGCATAGCCGGCCGGACTGGCAAAAATCTCCCCCATCGTTATCAGTGATTTCCCAGCTGGTATCGCTTCCTATTTTCTTTTTTAATTTTTTAACGCTATTAATTTCAATACAAATAAAATTCCCCCAACGGGTCGGTGATGTTATTAGGGTATACATTGCTGTAATTTAACTTTAGGCTATCTATTTATACGTCATAAATGTCATAAATGTCATAAATGCCAAGTGTCTTAAACAACGACACATACGAAAACTCCTATGACAACGACCGAAACACCAACGAATGCTTTCGACATAGTAATGGTGGACACAGTAGGTCCGCTACCCAAATCAGATAATGGCAACGAGTATATTGTCACATTGATATGTGATCTAACAAAATACCTAGTAGCCATTCCAATTGCAACTAAGAGTGCAAATAATGTCGCAAAAGCTATTTTCGAAAATTTTATACTAAAGTACGGTCCAATGAAGACGTTCATTTCGGACATGGGTACCGAGTATAAAAACCAGATAATAACTGATATATGAAAGTACATGAAGATCAAAAATCTAAATATACAGCATATCACCACCAGACTTTAGGGACAATAGAACGAAGTCATACAACATTTAATGAATATATTCGTTCATACATATCAGAAGACAAATCCGACTGGGATGTTTGGATACAATATTTCACTTATTGTTACAGCACAACACCCTCGGCAATGCATGATTATTGTCCATACGAACTGGTATTTGGAAAATTACCAAGACAGTTCATAAATTTTAACAAAATAGATAGAGTAGATCCTATATATAATG
>JAWNOY010000439.1:17500-95969 GCA_035045545.1 Drosophila gaucha
TAAGACTGGCGCATTAAAGCGAACAAAAGTGCGACCACGTAACGTTTACTTTCAACAGGCAGAACTGTCCTCTGCTGACCCTAAATAACTAGCAACTTCCCCAAGCTTATTATGTTACGTATATATCATTTCATCTCGGCAGGCGTCTTACTTGGCGGAAACCCATTGACACAAAGAAACTGCAGTTAAAACTTGAAGCTAAACGCAGGATCTACAACTTCTTTCTTAAATATTTATGGTAGCACTCAAGCAGCAGTAACATTGACATCAATATCAAGCACAAGATACTGGGGTACCATGGTATTTTCTGAACATTCTACCAATAAATGATTAAATAAAACTTTCAATGCATCCTAACCGTCTTGCAAGGCGTTTATCTCGGGTTCCAACCGAATCCGTCTTCAGTGCAACGACATTCGAGCCCAGTAATAGAAACTCGAGGCCCGTTACCCTTAAAAGCAAAGCATAAATACAAAAAACATTATTATACATACATTGCAGCAATACGAGGTGCTTCCTTCATGACTTCATCTATGCAAATAGGCAAGGGAAATATTGTGCGATTAATCACTAGCCCTTTCATCTGGGCTATACCATTCCGCATCTCTTGAGACTCGGTTTTCATGTCATTTACAATTACTCTTGTCCATCCTTCTTGATTTACAGTATTATTTAGTAGTGGAAAAAATACATCATCGCAAAGTACAGATAAATTTGCCAATGCATTTGGTAGTAAATCACCTATCATGAGGGACTTAAAGACAAGCATTGATTTGAATTACTCTAATAAGTTACTTAAATACAAACCTCTAACATATTCTCTTCAGTAAGCTCCAGAGGAGTGTAGACTCGTATAAAGTAGGCGACTTTTGCTGAGATCTTTACAGGAAAATTAAAGGTTGGATAAAGTTGTCCTGACGCATTCACGCTAAAAATCAACCTCGGCTTAAGAGGGTTATTCAAAAATTCCTTAATAATTTCCTGAAAGAGAGGTGAAGAACTTACTTATTACATTATAAATAATATTATAAATATAAAAATTGGTAAGCCGGAAAATATTTAGCGGTGGAAAATTCATATTTTAAGCTTAAATTTTGTAGATATTTTCCTATTATTTCCTGAACTAATTATAAATTAATCTATCTGTTAGTCGTAGGGACTACGTACAATAAATAGCTGAAATAAAATTACACAGAAAAAGTAGTTTATATGAACTGAAATAGTTTATTGGTTTTGTACGACAGCTTGGTTTCCGTCAGTCTGAAATACATATTTAAATTATGGCCAGCAAGAGACGTCCCTATAACTGATGAGTCGCCTGTGTACCCGTCTTTAAATGTGTCGGTGGCTCGATTCCTTTGAGATGTTGGTTAGGATTATAGATGGCGATTTGTGTTTTAAATTTTATGAATTAGTTTTTATTCTGCCAAGTGTCATTCGAAACTAGCATATATTACAATATAAATCATATACCATGCACACAGAAGCACGCGCGCCGATTACTGTGTAGTTCATTTGAATGTATGTGTGCACACGTACAGGCTGCTGCACTAAATGTTTCCTTTAAGAACTTCTGTATTACTTAACGGATTTGAATGCAATTTTCTGCATTGAATACTATTAATTTATTGAAAATACGGTTTTGACTTAAAAATTTAAAAAAATTAAATTGTGGCTTTGATAACTTTTTTTTTATAAATTTTTTTTGTGAAATGTGGAGCTGGTATCTAAAATATGAAAAAACAGAAAATGTATTTTATTTACAAAAAGCTAAATGCAAAATTTGATAGCTGTATCTAAAAAGATGTAAAAGATATTGACTAAAAACTGAATCTTGATAAAGTTTTTAATCGATATCAGTGAAACAGGAAAAGTTATCGAATATCAAAAACAAAATCGATATGCGCGCTGTATACATGGATCTTCGTGCAAAATTGCAAGTCTCTAGTTCTTATAGGTTCTAAGATCGACGCGTTCATACATACGGACAGACAGACGGACGGACAGACGGACAGACGGACGGACAGACAGACAGACAGGGCTAAATCGACTCAGCACGTCACCCAGATCAAGAATATATATACTTTGTGGGGTCTGCCACGCCTCCTTCTGCCTGTTACATACTTTTTGCAAAACCATTATACCCTGATTTCCCATTTTCAATGGGTTCAGGGTATAAATACAAATAATACAATAGTGAATATATATAATCACTTTGTTGCTGATCTTGCAGTTCTCCCGTTACTGTTTATTCTTACGTTATTGCATCCTGTTGAAGTGCTGACTATGCTTAATGAATACAATGTGGTACAATATACTCTGCGTCTGCGTGGGTTGATATACAGTTGGTCAGTATATGTATATAATTATATACAATTAATTTATATTTACGAGTTCAACTAATGGCGCGACATAGGCTGACGGCAACGCCTATTTGATTTCAAAGACGAAGTCAAGGTTTGGCTTTATGACAACTTGTTTTATTGAATAGCAGCTTAAGACTAAAGACTATTTTATTGTAGTCTTCTTTTATATGCTATTGAAATTATACAGCAACGACAATTAGACTCGTCATTACGCAGCAGCGACAATCAGACGAGACATTCTCAGAACCTTCGGTTGCTACGTTGTTATTATGCAGCGGCAATTTATAAAAGCTTTCTGTCGAACCGGCGCCAATATTTATGATTTGGGTATTTTGAATCTGCTTAATTCTGGATGTTCGTGAATTTAAGAAAATCCAAAATGAACTAGTTTTGACTATTCTGTGTGTTGTAGACATAGTCAATATGAATATGTCACTTTCCCTCTCCTTAAGGGGTGAGCCTGAGAGTCAAGGTGGCACTTTCGGTAAAGTTTTGATAATTGTTTGTCCCTGCAATACTAACTGTGTTATTTTAAACAATATAGTGTGGTTCATTCTTAACTATTTATGTATTTGCAATTACAAATTGCTTATATGTGAAACATAATATAATTTTTTATGCATTCAAATATTTGTTGGTTTTCTTAGTTAAACATTTTGCACCTATTTTTTTTTTTTTTTTTTTGATAGTATTAGTGGATTCAATTGGAATTTGGTATGCGAGTGTCGTTAGAGATTTGAAATTAGAAATTTTGAATCATTGGGTTTTTCGGCCTTTCATATGGTTACCTGAAGTCACTTGTACTACTTGTTTGGCTGTCCTCGTGGTTACAGAACTGTCGACGAAATGGCGTCAAATCGAAATTGACGAAATCGCTGTGACTTGCTACAAGTACGGAGAGTTGGGTCACATATCCCCCAATGTACAAAGCAGGAAGCTGACAAGAACAAGACATCTAACCGAGAAATGCCAGTAGAGCAGTGCAGCGTTGCAGTACCAAAGGGATATTTTGACCATTGAGACCAAATTTTCTTAAGTTATCTTTGACTCTGAAGCAGAATGCTGATTGACAAAGTAAAAGCTAAATACAAAATTATCTTGTAAAAGATTTACTAATATTGTTATGTTAAAAATTAACGATAACTGTATTGTTTTGTTTAATAAGGGCCGATCATGTGCAAAGCGATATTGTCTTTGGTCGAGAAATACTCAAATTCTTTTATAAAATGTATCTCGTGTACTAAAGTAAGAGTTGGTTAAATGAAAACAAGATTTATTGATCCAAGAAAAGAAGTTAAGAGAAGGTCTTATCGAGGTAATTATTTTATTAGCGGATACTATCGAATTCCCTTGCAAGCGGATTCTATTGAATGTACAACGTTTGTGACACCAGATGAGCAGTACGAATTTTTAATCGATGCCATTCGGACTTAGAAACGAACCTTTGTTTAGTAATGCAGGCGTTAGCGTATCTAGCAAGCTCATCTGTTATCGTCTATAAAAATTATATTATGATATTAATACTGGGAAAATTCGACCAAACCCCAAAAACTTGTACTATAACTCCCACCTGCATATTCAATCACATCATCCGCCAATACTAAGTGTATTGGAATGATCCAATAGCGAAAGGACGCTGTAAAGATTCTGTTTAGAAATCTTCTACTAGAAATAATAAAAAAAATAATAGAACAATCGCAATAATTAATAAAAACATTAAAAGTGCCACGCATAAATCGCGCGAAATGAGCGACGCTCAGAATAAAGAGCGTAGAAGCTCTTCCGATCAAAGAAATGGGTTCTACTCATACTTTTCAACCCGTGAAAACGAAACGTCAAAAACAACAACAAAGAGTAACTCAGCTCTCTTGAATACTGAAAACCAGAGAGCACGTTCATGCTCTCCCGCTCTGCTGACCGTATCACAAGAGACTTGAAGCTCGCAGTGCACCTCTCCATTAATCGCGAATAATTTAATTTCGACACACGCCCCACTAACAACAAGCACAATGACCTCTTTAACTACTGCAATCGCATCAACAACAACAACTGCAATGGTCTACGTCACTAACAACGCGATTACGACTCCGTCATCAACTTCTGCATCGTTAGCAGAAAACTCAATTACAATATCGAGTGTAAAATCCAGTGCCAATTTCGGCAACAATAAAAACACGCAAGCCGATAAGCCTAAGCAAAGTCAAAAAACGGGTTCGGCTGTGCAGACTGGTATCGCTACATTCATATCAAGCGAAAGCTCAGCCCACAAAATATTAAATCTGGAAACAAACTTAAAATTACTCGAGGCAATAATAGTGGTGGAATCATGGGAGCATCGAACCCAAATAGATATGCCATACTCGCAGATGCTGATCCTTATCCTGTTCAGCAGACCGAATCAAACGAAGGGGGCGTACCAAAAAAGTTAAGCCTCCACCTATATACATTCGCGAGCAAAGCTCAAGTACATTAGTGAACAAACTATCAGCACTAATTGGAAACCCAAAATTTCATATAGTTCCTTTAAGAAATGGAAATATTCACGAAACAAAAGTGCAAATTTATGCAGAAGCAGACCCCCGTGTAGTGACCAAATACCTGAATGAAGTAGGTAAAAACTTTTATACATACCAGCTCAAAAGCTCCAAAGGACTTCAAGTTGTCATAAAGGGAATTGAATCAACAGTGACACCCGCAGAAATCATTGGACGACTCAAAGATAAAAACTTCCATGCAAAAACCGTCATAAATATATTAAATAAAAACAAAGTACCACAACCACTCTTCAGAGTTGAGCTCGAGCCAGAGAGCAAAATTCTAAAAAAAACGAAGTGCACCCAGTATATAATCTACGTATTTGTTGAACCGGAGAATCACTGTAGTAGAACCGCACAAGCGCAACGCTCCAGTGCAATGCTCAAATTGCCAGGAATATGGGCACACCAAGTCGTACTGCACGCTACGACCAGTCTGCGTCGCTTGTGGTGACTCTCACGAATCTTCCGCCTGCTCCGCCAACAAAGAGGATATAAACACGAAAAAGTGCGGAAACTGTGGAGGAAACCACACAGCAAATTACAGAGGATGCCCAGTCTACAAAGATTTAAAAAACCGTATCAAGCGCGTGCCAGCAGCACGAAATCATAACACACCTTACGGAGCTCTAACTTCCCAAATTACACCAGATGTATTCTTCGCCAAAGCAGCCAGGTCTTCATTTGGCCCCGCAAATACCATTAAGGGCATCTCGTTTGCTAATGCTCTAAGAACAGGTCTAGAAAAACCAGCCCCCTCAACATCATCACTTCATGAAATTCAAACAGAGCCGTATATGGCAAACGTTCGGCAGCCCATGGAGCAACCACAAAGTTCTATTGAAGCGCTTATAACCAGTCTGCAGCAAAGCATGATGGACTTTATGTCATTCATGAGAACAACAATGGAAAACCTTATGCAAAATCAAAACACTTTACTACAGATGCTTGCATCCCAACACTCAAAATAATCAATGGCTTCTCTTCGTATAGCCATGTGGAATGCCAACGGTGTTTCACGGCATAAACTCGAAATGAACCGGAGTTTTAATTAGAAACCGCATCAAACATCACTTCCACAAAAGATTTGCAACAAATTATTTGCAAGCTACTTCTATAAGCGTACAAACCGAAAAAAGCTTCTCAGTCTCTAAAGATCAATTCAGACTTTTACAGATCTCTTGGTGATCGATTCATAGCAGCAGGAGACTACAATTCCAAGCACACACTCTGGGGATCTCGACTTGTGAACCCCAAAGGAAAGCAATTATATAATGCAATAATCAAAATAAGGAATAAACTTAATTTTGTTTCTCCGGGTAGGCCCACATATTGGCCAGCAGACCCTAGAAAACTACCAGACTTGATTGACTTTGCAGTGACAAAAAACATCGCACGGAATCTGATAAGTGCCGAAGCACTCACGGACCTCTCATCCGACCACTCTCCTGTTCTATTCAATCTTCTTCAATGTCCGGAAATCGCAGATCATCCACATTGGCTCACAACTCACAGAACCGATTGGCTTATGTACAAAAAATATGTGAGTTCCCACATCGATTTAGCCGAGCAGCTCAACATCGAAGCCGAAATTGACATCTCTGTCGACGCACTGGAATCTGTTCTCATAGCAGCAGCCAAAATCTCAACGCCACAAGAGAGGAACGTGCAAACCAACCAATCGAAAACCAATCTGCAAATTGAACAACTTGTGTTGGAAAAGCGACGACTGCGACGAAACTGGCAGTACCACAGATCGGCATCATCAAAGCGACTGCTTAAGGAAGCTACACGGAGACTCACCAGGGCTCTTAAGCGGGAAGAAGAAAACGCACAACATCGGTACATAGAGCAATTATCGCCAACCAGTACAAAGCATCCACTCAGGAAAGCTCACCCCAGTCTTAGCGCGCCGACTGAAACAATCATTCCAATTAGAAACTCTATTGGCAGTTGGGCCCGCAGCGACAAAGACAGAGCCAGCACATTTGCCTCTCATCTTCGAAAAGTTTTTCAACCAAATCTTGCAACCAATTCATTTGTACTACCGTCCGCAGAAACTCACATCCAAACTGCGACCGTGCCAATTGAATTTCACCCGAATGAGTTGCCAAAATCATCAGAGAACAATTAAAACCAAAAAAGTGTCCCGGCGAAGATCTAATAACACCAAAAATGATAATTGAACTTCCGAACTGTGCAATTTGCCTCATCTGCACTCTATTTAACGCAATTACTAGACTTGGATATTTCCCAAAACCAGGAAAAGATCACACAACACCATCATCCTACAGACCAATAAGCCTTCAGTCATGCCTGTCAAAGCTACTTGAAAAATGCATCCTAACGCGTCTAGTTCCATATTTGAGAGAGCACAACATAATCCCAGCACATCAATTTGGGTTTCGAGAAAACCATGGAACTATAGAGCAAGTTAACCGTTTAACATCAGAAATACGTACTGCATTTGAACATCGGGAATACTGCAGTGCGATATTTCTTGATGTATCTCAGGCATTCGATCGAGTCTGGTTGGATGGCCTAATGCACAAAATCAAAACGTTACTGCCTGAATACACTCACAAGCTTTTTGAATCGTATCTATACAATAGAGTATTTGCAGTGAGATGCAAATCTACTATGTCTGCGGACTACACTATAGAAGCTGGAGTTCCTCAAGGCAGCGTACTCGGGCCTACCCTCTATGTCCTGTACACAGCGGATATCCCTACAAGCGTACGTCTTACAACATCTACGTTTGCTGATGACACCGCGATTCTAAGTCGCTCTAGATGCCCAGTTCAAGCAACAGTACAACTAGCTGATCATCTGGTGGTTGTGGAAAAGTGGCTAGCAGACTGGCGCATTAAAATAAACGAACAAAAGTGCAAACACGTAACGTTCACTCTCAACAGGCAAAGCTGTCCTCCGCTGACCCTAAACAACAAGCAACTTCCGTTTAACATTACATGCCGACCGTGACAGATTCACGAAGACTGAAAGGCAGTGCTTACTAATAAATAATAACGACCACTGGCAAGAAAATGAGAGCCAGACTCTCAAGAAATAAAAAAGAAACCAAAACATACAACATCTAAAACAACATAAAGAAAACTAATAAATGTAATTTTGTCAGTTGGTGTATTGTAGCCACACAGCAGCGATGCTATTGTGATATTGCGATTGTGAAAAACGAAAACAAGTATGAACGCTGTAATCGGGTCTACCCTACTAGAGATCCGTACACCTAGTCCGACGTATTGTTTTATACAATATAGCTTTAATCTTTTATCTATACATAAGACCATATGAACACACACGCACACATATACTGCTTACGGCGTAGATGATTTAGCGCCTGCGCTTGGGCTGCATTCTGGGCATTGATTGTTAAATAACCTCGATTCTGAATATACTTTCTTAATAAAATATTCAGGACATAATATTCAGATACTAAGGTATATCTATGCGAAATTCCAATTCCCTAGTATTTGTAATACGTTTTTCCACTTCTGGGGACAATGAGGGAGGAATCCAAAATTTTTAATGTTTATTATCTGTATTTTCTTTACAGAAACCTGCATAGTTAATTTGCTGTCTATAGCTATTAGTTATTGCTTAGTTACATAGATTGTCACAAAACCATTATACCCTGTGTTTGTGGTGGGGTGGCACAGCTCTCATAGATGTTAGGGTGTATCGCATTTGTCACTTTACAATAATGAGAAGAAATTACGATGTGCAGAGTTTCGTTGACAAAGTAGAAGTGTCTTTGGTACTGGAGCCGAGGGCAAGCTTACCTCAGAACGCAAAGCTTGCTCTCAGATGGAGACGGAAAGTTCGCCTTAAGCGTCAGGTCAGATCAGCTGATCTCGCTGGTCAGCTGGGCGTCGCTGACGCGAACATTCCGCCCCCCCTGCAATATTTTGCAAAAGGAAAATAAAATGGTCCTCAATTCCTCGTCGCTTATATTTTTCGGCTCGTATATTCCTTCAATCTTCTACAAGCGGGTCGGGTTATGGATGTGTGGCGCTTCCAGCGATTGACCAAGGACATGGACTTTCCGTGGATTGCTGGCGCAGCAATCGGACTGAAGGGACCTTCCGACGGGAAATGTCGATCTACGGATATTCGATTCGCATAAGAATATATTGTTTTTCGCTTAAAAGTGGCTAGGGGACCACTGAGAACCCATCCAAAGATAGTTTCTTGACCAAGAAGCGTACCACAAATGTTATTTTGAAGCCCCCAAGAGGAAGGACGGAACGAAATCAGTAGATAGGAAATGTATGTTCTGCATCTTTATGGGCATGATTTATGGGTTTTTCTTGGAAGTAGTTTTTAATGGGTTTTTTATGGGTTTTTATACCCTTGCAAAAAGGGTATATTAATTTTGATCATGTACTTATATACATGAGTTGTTATATATGTACATATATATGTGCATATACGTTTTATATATTGGATCTTGGTGGTTTGGCTGCTGGCATGACTTTTTATACCCTTGCAAAAAGGGTATATTAATTTTGGTCAGGAGTTTGCAACGCAGAGAAAGAAGCATCTCCGAACATATAAAGTATATATATTCTTGATCAGCAAGACGAGCTGAGTTGATATAGCCATGTCCGTCTGTCCGTCTGTCTGTCTGTCTGTCCGTCTGTCCGTCTGTCTGGATCAACGCAATCTCCTCCGAGACTATAAGATGATGACTATATCCTATAGCTCCCATAGGACAGATCGGTTTTAAGAAATGTTTTAGTGGGATAACTTCGACTTTATTAAAGTCAGAGACTTAATATTTGGAATATATACTGCTGAGTTGCACCCAAATACAAAAAGATATAGATTATATAGCTACGCCCTTTGTGGGCATGGAAAATCGGATAAAACTATATCTTCTACAGTTTTGCAGCTAGAGCATTCAAATTTGGAAAGTAATATAATTTTGGCCTTCCCTTCAGATTGATCAATAAGTTATATATCGGGAAAGTCTATATAGTGCTTAACATAAATCCTTCAATATTTTGGACGCTGTTAAAGCCAGACACTTGAAACTTTAAACATATATTTGTATCAACCACCCCTAGAAAAAAACTCAAAGAATATATATTTACTTGGTGCTTGGAAAATCGGAAAAGACTATATCTTCTACAATTTTATACCTAGTGTCCCAAAAATTGACAAAAACGTAGAGCTTCACTATTTCGGTGAAAACTATAACTTCAAAAGTTTTAAAGGTTAAGCTTCAAAACTTGATGTATAGCTTACTGTTGCCCAGTTCAATAGATTTACCTAAAATTATATAACTCGACTTGTTGGGGTCGTGGCAAATCAGAGCAAACTAAATCTATATAATTTACGATTGCAAGGGTATTACCAAACTTCGCCATGTACGAGCCTGAAAGGTCATGCTGGAAACCCAAAAAGTGCTCAAATCACTGCAAAACTTACAAATACTGTAAGAGGAGAATCTGTGGAGGTAATATCCGCAAAATTCTTAAATCTGCAACAGAAAAGCAAGACCGCAAATCAGTATACCCAAGAGGTGAAAAAGATTCCATGGTCTCTAGAACGGGCTGGAACTTAAAAAAGTACAGCACGACATTAGCTGTAAAGGCAATAACTCAGAACTGCTAAGGTAAAACTTATAATGCAGGCAGGCACATTCAGCAATATGAATGATGTCGTATCCAAATTTATCAATAGCTGCACAGAAGATACAGGAGATGCAAATACTGTCCTAAATTGTAATCAGACAAATTACAGTTATAATAGAGGTAACTGAGGAAACTACCGTGAAAGAGGTAATTACCGAGGCAATAACTAATTTAATAATCTCATAAATCCAAAATAGAGGAAACTCTAGAAATCGTTGAAAATCTACACATAGATATTATACATACATACATGTATGTACTAAATATGTATGTATCTGAATGTAAAGTTTTCTGTAAACAGTACCAAATGGAGCTATCATTTGAAGGCAAATGAACACAAGGCAAATGCATGTAAGCCCTTGGATGCGTGCGTGAAGCAAATATCGAGTGCTTTCCACAATCTCATGTCTACGTATCGCTATGAGAGTGATAATAGCAACCCCAGCGTCAGCAGAGAAATGATACAATATTCTGAGGACTTTCTCGCCCAAGCGGGGGCTTCTCTGATACCAACATTGCAACGATGTCTGGAGATCCATGCAGCTTGTAAAATACCTTTAGAGGTGTTCGGAGAGGACATGAAAATGAAGGATAATGAGATGACGCTTATGATTAAATCCCATCAGACATCAATGATTGTGGCTACAATTGGGAGTGATTTGGAGGATCTGTTTGCGAGTCAGGCGGCGATAAGTGCGAAAATGGATGAGTTTCAGGAGCGTGACAGCGGCTGGACTCTGACGAAAATTCTTCACATCGAGATGAACTTCAATAAATACAGTCCATTGAAAGGATCAAGTTTTTTCGTCACCCCGAAGAGGATTGCACTGAAAAAAGCTCTAGTGAATCTGTGTAATACCGATGTGTTTTGCTTCAAATGGGCACTGATATCAGCGCTGAAGCCAGCTCAATCTAACAGCAATCGATTTTTTTCGTACAACATTTCTGATATAAAGAGCCCTTCAATTCAAATAGATTCTTCGTTACAAGTGAATTTCGAAAATCTAAAATTTCCACTCAATGTCCAAGACATACGAAAATTTGAGAAACAAAATCGTGGACTGAGTGTAAACCTTTTTGGATATGATTCAGAAATAGGTAGGGTGATTGGACCCCTGTACCTCACTTCGCAGAAACAGCAGATACATATAAACCTACTACTTCTGGAGGGCGAAAATATTTCCCATTATGTTTGGATTAAGAGCTTAACAATGTATGTGTGTGTGTGTGTGTGTTTTGCATTTTAAAGATGAATAAAAAATATGTTTTTATCTTTAACAGACTTGTGCGTAGTCAGCTAACTTCGCATACATCAACACTATACTTCTGCGATGTATGTCTCACCTATTTGTTTCACTAACTACCTAAATAGCATATCAGTGCCATTTGCTGTGTATGCGGATTTTGAATGCATAAATGAATGCATGAGTGAGCATGTAATAAATGTAAACGAACATGCCTTTATCATATGCCTATTATTTAAAATGCTCATTCGACTCAAGACTTAATAAATTTGTCAAGTGGCATGCGCAAGTGTTTAATCATTGTGTTCGCCAGATGACGTCAATGTCAATGTCAATGCCAGTGTCGTTGGAACTGGGTCAAGCGGAATATGTTTTGAAGATTAAAGTAGCGAGAGTGGAAGCGGAGAGAAAAGAAAACAATTTTTGTGGTTTTCTGTTTTATATACATATGTACTTATTTTGTTAGCTTTCGTAATTTAAGTGACATGTACTTGTAAATAATTTGGTTAAGTGTAAAGTGGCATACACATGTGTTTGGTGTCTCCGCAATATCTTTGTAGAGGCTCTCACAATAACTTAAATGCATTTTATATTGCTGTGCAAAAATGTCTTTGAATTTACGGTGTATAAAATAATCTCGGGCTCAGATTAAGACTTCGAGATCAGTAGAGGAGACAATGTCTTTGAACTCTCTTAAAAATTCCTCAATTTGTTCTATGATATTAGCAATCATTATTATATTTTTTTTTTTTTGGTTTTGTAGGGTAGAACTGCTGACTGAAATATGTCAGTCGCACAGTTTTGCTGAGTGAAATCGCTTATATTTTAAACGACTGTATTACCCTAAACGGACTTGAAGTCAGCAGTAGCACCACGAAGGAAGAGAACAACATCATCATCATCATCATCATGAACCGAGAATCGAGCAATAACATCTGCTCTGATGGTGAGAGCAATGAGGAATTTCAGTCATTTTATAGCCTGGCGAAACGTTGAGTGCAAACTCATGAAGTGTATGAGGTGTTATTTACATATGATCCAGTAATAATGTTGCACTCCAAACGGAGTGGCAGAGTGGAGCTGTAACTAGTACCCGCCAATAGAACTTGTAGCCAAGCAATTGACCAATCGAAAGCTCTTTATTGAAGAATATCGGTAGATCATTACTAAAAATGTCCACTCGTAGTGTATTGTTATTCCTTTCAATGACTAATTTTGAATTGGATGACAAAATCGCTCTCGCCAGAATTTTTTTATGTATATAATCACTAATATCAATGAGTTCATATGAACCCACTGGTATTTTAATTACATGATCGCCAATATGAAATAAATTATTGTTTTCATCAATGTTCGGTATCGAGTTGTACGTATGAAAATCAACTAAAGAACACTCATATTCACCATCTAATTCTATGGGAGGGAAATAATTACTCGTTAAGACAGAAGAGTTGCCGGTTAAAGTTATTGTTGTTGACATTTCGAAAGTCAATTAAAGAGTAAATAAAACATTTGACTAATTCAACGATTTTATACTTTATTCGTTAGATGGTAATAAATTTATTGAGCCTTGGCTATATCGTCCATTGGGTAGATCATCATCCTTGCTTATAGTTGGAAAGCCATATTTATTTTCGCAACAAAATCCACATATTTTCATGAATGAATCGAAGCTAATGTAAACACCCACATCATACCGATAAATATGCTTGATATTCCTTTCATCTTGTTTAAATACTTTTATTAGGTTTGCTTTATCACGCCCAAAATGTTTGGGCTTGCGAGTATAGGTTTGACACAAGTAAAATGAATTAATATTATTGTGTCGGCCCATGAAAAGTACGAAAGTATATTATTCCTTTTTTCACACGCAACATCGTCGAATATCATTATTGAGTTAACTTTCGCTTCGCTGGTATGACGGATTCATTTTCTGAAAATGTGAAATAGCCAATCCCCTTTATTGGAGCAATCAGTGCTTTTAAATATTCATATTTCGGCTGATATACCGATTTTGAATATAGGAAAATATTTTTAAATTTCAATCCATTAGGACTTTCAATCAAGCCAAGCAATAGATTTGTTTTACCACAGTTAAATAGCAGAATACTATGTCTAATCAAGCTAATAGCATTCGATGACAAGTCAACATTTCTAACTTCAATATTTGTTTTTTGCGTTTTAAGTTGCATATTTAATGTGTTGGATTGCTGGATCACTTGCGCATTTATCAATGCATGTTCGTTGACTGAGCTTCAAATAAAAATGCCGCTGCAGTTTTATAATAAAATCTGTCGTAAATTGAAAGCCTATCGTTGTAGAGGTGGTGGACTAGTGGATAGTATTATTAATAATTTACCCATTGAGCTACATTTACCTGACTATCAATTCTGTGGGCCAGGCACCAAACTAAAGAAACGCTTTGAACGTGGTGATAAAGGGCGTGGGAGCGAGCAACAGCTACAGATAGTAGTGCAGGGAAAAGACTGCCGCCTGTCTCGTTACAAACGCAATGAAGGAGAAAAGATCTTTTTTCATGGGATTCAACACTCACAACAGCAACAACATCAGCAAGAACAACAACATCGACAGCACCATCAAACGAAAGAAAAAGAAGAAGCACGTTGCCCAAAAAGGGGAAATACATACAGATTGTGAGAGCAGCTTCCAAGGCGTTGAAAATAAAGAAACCTATCTACATTGATAGTGCAATTCAAATTGCGCGTAAAGCGATTAGCAAGTCAATAGGCTCTAAGACTAAAAAGAGTGCTATAATAGTCCCTCGAGTCATTTGTGTACCCAAAATTACCGTTGATCGGCATTTTATCAGCATTAGGAGCACTTGGAGGACTTGCGTCTGGTGGAGCGAGTATTGCAAAAACAGTATCAAGCGCCAAAAATGCTGTAGAACAACTCGAGGAAAATAAGCGACACAATCGAAAGATGGAGGCCATTGCAATAGGAAAGGAACTTTACCTTCGACCACATCGTAATCGCTAGGGCATAACTACTTCTGTAGCATCACACTCGCAGTCAAAAAAAAGCAGCTACCCAATAAGCCTCTCTCAAATATTGATATTTTAAAATTCGCTCATAAGTACATACCAAACTTTAGGGGTGTATTTATGAGGGATTCCCTACCTCCGAGTAAAGATCTATGGCGAAATGAATGTGGAGTTATAAATTTAGATTCATCAGCGGGAGGTGGCGTAGCTTACACTGGGTAGCTTTTACTAAAAATGAAGTCAATAATTTCGATAGATTTTGGAAATTTACATCCGCCCATAGAAGTCATACATTATTTCGGCAGCAATATACAATACAATTATGAACGAGTTCAAAAATTTCAGAGCTATAATTGCGGTCACTTGTGTTTGGAGTTTTTGTTGTTCCATTGATTTTCATTGGCTTCAAAATGCTCAAGAGCAGCAATCTCTACATATTCATATACTATGGACGTCACTCACAAACCCCTCGATTGAAGTACATTAGAGCTGCATTTTCACGGTTGGACCCCAAGTAAACAGGGATTGAGCAGTTCCTCCCAAAATGGCAGTACTTTGTCACAAGCTGTATCAGCTGTATCTTCACCACGGAAGCCGCATCGGCATCTTTGAACTTGCAGGAGCAGTAAGAGCCGAACCAGCATCAGCATTGATTTTCATTGGCTTCAAAATGCTCCAGAGCAGCAATCTCTACATATTCATATAGTTGTGGGTGAGTAATACAACCACACACACACACACAGCACTTGAGTGTAGCAAGGGATTCGACCAATCTATGAGCTCCTCAGCACTTGAACGTCACCGCCGCGGATTGGAGGAACCGCCGAGTTCGTAAACATTTGAGCGCCGCAGAGGCAACAGCAGTGTAGGCAGCATCGACAGAATAGGCCGCATCACGTACAGGACCAGTTGCAGCTGCAGTTGCAAATGCTGCCAGAAGCATATCCGCAACAACCGCAGCAGCAGCAGACGAATCATTGACAAGGGCAGCTGCAGCAGGTGGAGATGGTAGCGGGAAGCTATCAGCAGCAACAACAGCAGCAGCCCATTATTAGTGAGAACGAGTATAAGCTCGTGAACGACTTCAATTTCAGGTCGGTGAAGCCGCTGCTTAATATGACAAAGCTGCAGCCCAACGTCGAGATGAGTATACTTAGAGGATGGCGAGCCACCACAAAATACGGACCCTCGCTAGCCTTGGAACTCAATGAGTTCATATTATACCTCCCCAGAAGCTCTCTATCTGCACAAATATTACATCAATAAAAATTATAAATAAAATATATATTCACAAAATAAAAAAATCTTTTAATTTAATAAAATAATTTTTTATTATTTATATAGCAAAAAAAATAAATACACAAAAAAAAAACTGTCTTCTTTGATTATTTATATAGCAGTGCATTACTGAAATTGAATCAGTATGCATTTTATCACACAACCTAATCAAAACAGATTGTGATATCTCTCTCTACTCCTACTACACACACACACACAGGAGTTGAGTTGTTTCTTTCGTGGAGTACGGACTCCAGAGTGCTCTTCCGAATTTGACACAAAATTAACGCAAAATTTGACTTTGGTTCACTGCGAGATTAGCACACGCGCTACGAGTGGGCGAAGTGTGCCCATCGGTTAAAAGCGCAGAAACTCACTGAGGGCGAAATTAGATTATTATTGGTCCTTGGCTTAAGGGAGGGGGCGTCCTGAGCGTTCCACTTTCCACTTTCTTTTCCCTGCAGGTTTTTTTTCCCGCATTGTTGGGAAACTTTGGTTGTCTCGCCAAATAACGCAATACAGCAGTTGCTTTCACTCTAACAGCTGTTAAAAGTGTTGGTAAGTGCAGGGCACAACCAGCTGACCGAAGACTGGGGTCAGTGCATTGTGCATCGGGTTAGAGAAGACGCACACCAAGAAAGTGGAGAATACACTAAGTCCCAAAAGTATAGCATACTTCTGGGCTTTTAAGTAAATAACAATTTTTAACGCAGCTAAGCAAGCATAGAAGCCAGAATGGTGGATGAGCTTCAAGCCGTTTGCACGTCGTTCTTCGTTGTTGAGATCACCTCAACAACAGCAGACTTCGACCCAGCACTGCGACCAACAGTCACCTACGGAAGAAAGATGCGAGCCAAAAACATTATTGGCCACGTTACTCCAGATGGGAGCGGTCTCTGGAGGGCCTAACGGCGCTGTTCGGAGGCCAAAGGCATATTAATGCCTTAATGAGGGAGGAATTGGCTAGACTGGTCAACCTGCAAGGCACGGCGGTGAGTTTCTGCAACAGAGATGCAAGAAACTGCGCAGTGCAGACAGCGCCGTCGCTAATTAGAGGCAATATTAGAGCCGAGCCAGTGGCGATTCGTGCTGACTCGAAGAAAACGGCTGAGTCAGCAAGCGGCAGTAACACGCCCAAGAGGTCGAAGGACTCTGCTCCAGAGCAGCGGAAGACTCCCTCGAAGAAACCGAGGCATCAGAAGCCAACCACTTGTGACTCAGCAAGAGCACAAAATACAGCGGGGTCCCTAAAGACCCCAGGCTGGTCAGCAGCTAAAGGTGGAAGCAGGCGCAAAACACCAGATGTGCGATCACCAACGGGATGGACGGCGTCCTATGCAGACATGCTTAGAGTGGTCAGCGAAGCAGCTTTAAAGCACCTAAGTGCAGACAGCGGTTACAAAACGCCACCAGAGCGGGTACCAGATGGCGATTACCCTAACGGGAATGGACGGCTGTTCCTATGCAGACATGCTTAGAGTGCGTCAAGACGTACCCAGCTCTAAAGCACCTAAGTGGCGATGTCCAGAGGCATCAGGAAAACTGCAAAAGGGCGATCTCCTACTACGCCTAAAGAGGAAGCCGGAGCATAGCACGGAAGTGCTGCAAGAAGCTGAAGGCAAGGCCCTGGGCAGCAGAGCAGTTGTGAAAACGCTCACTGAATCGGTCCAAGTGGAAATCCGGGATCTGGATGAGCTGGTGACAAAGTCGGAAGTCCTGGAGGCGGTCAAAACCACTTTGAAAGAGTCGTCCTTAAAAGACGACATAGTAAAGTCGCTTCGACCAGCTTTTGGTGGTCAACAGAGGGCCACTCTCACGCTTCCAGTGGCAAAAGCCAGGGAGTTAACCGAAGTAGGTAAAATTCGGATAGGATGGGTTGTATGCCGCATACGCTCTATCTATCAGCCGAAACGCTGTTTCAAATGCCAGGACTTTGGGCACATAGCGGCTAACTGCAAAAGCGGCGAGGACTTGAAAGGTGCTTGCTTCAAGTGCGGAGAGACGGGACACATGGCAAGAACTTGTTCTAAGCCATCAAGGTGCGGCCTGTGCGCTCGGAAAGCTGAAAAAACCAAGACCACGCGACAGGCAGCTTTAAGTGCCCTTCGTACCGCGAGGCTGTCCGCAAAATGAAATGTTAAGATTTCTACAGCTAAATCTTAACCACTGCATAGCTGCTCAAGATCTTCTAGAGGAGACTGTTGGGGAAATGAGCATCGATGTTGCCATACTCAGCGAGCCCCACCACTGTAAGACCAGTTGCCAAAGGACATGGTCTGCCGACAGGAGCGGTAAGGCGGCGCTGTGGATTTGCGGAAACCCAACGACCTTACTATCAAACGTAAAGTCGTTTAACGGGTTCGTACGCGCCAGATACGGCAGCCTGTGGATTTACAGCTGTTACCTGGCCCCTAGCATACAACTAAGCGAGTTTCAATCTATCATTGATGACCTTGTAGTTGATGCAAGGGGCCGGAAAGTTATCATTGCGGGTGACTTCAACGCCTGGGCAATAGAATGGGGCAGCCAAACGACCAATGCCAGAGGACGGGCGCTACTAGAGAGCTTTGCTTCCTTGGAAGTGGTGCTGCTGAACTCTGGTAACGAATATACTTTTAGCCGTGCGGGCTATGGGTCAATTATTGACCTAACTTTTGTCAGCTCATCCTTATTCAGCGAAGCAAAGTGGAAACTTTGCGACGCTTACACGGGTAGCGACCACTCGGCTATACTGTGCACAATAGGAGAGCCAGCAGCAAGTACAACAACTCGCTACCGTGAAGCTTACCGCGTAGATTCATTTAATCCAGCTGTTTTTTCGGAGGCTATCCAGTCTCTTGCCACCTCCGGCACCGTAGAAAATAGAGCCTGCCAAATGGTCTCTCAAATTAAAGAATGCGTGCAGTTTGAGCATGGCAACGCGTAAGCAATTCCGGCGTCACCAAGTACCCACGTATTGGTGGAATGAGCAGATTGCTGACATTCGACGCACCTGCATCCAAACTAGAAGACGATATCAGCGTGCACGTGGAAGTCCTTCTTTCGCTGAAAAGCAGTTGGAATACCAACTTGCAAGACGTCAGCTAAAGAAGGCCATACGGGCTAGCAAGCGTGATTACTTCTTGGAACTGTGTGACTCAGCAGAAGTTGACCCCTGGGGCGAAGCTTATAAAACGGTGGTCAAAAGACTATACGCCGGCAAACAAGCGCAGCCTACTGATTGTTTGGAGTTAAGGTATATCGTGGAAACACTTTTTCCACGCAGACTAAGCTCCATCCAGGTGACAGAGTCACTGTCACTCATCCGGAGACCATCCAGTCCGATAGATACAGTAACTGTAGACGAAATCCTGACTGTTGCTAGAAGCCTTAGGCCCAGCAAAGCGCCAGGCCCAGATGGCATCCCAAACTGCGCACTAAAGCTTGCTCTCGCTTTGCACCCAGGTGCATTCGCGGAGCTTTTCAACGAGTGCCTGACTCAGGAAACTTTCCCTGCAATCTGGAAAGTCCAGAACTTGGTACTTCTTCCCAAGGCAGGTAAACCACCTGAAGAACCATCGTCCTATAGGCCAATCTGCCTTCTGGACAACATGGGAAAGGTTCTGGAGAAGTTGATCTGCTCCAGAATCGAAGCAGCGATTGCTAGCGCAGGTGACTTGTCACCGAATCAATTTGGCTTCCGCAAGGCCAAGTCAACTACGGATGCGTTGACTAAAGTAGTTGGCCTCGCAACTTCAGCCATGAAGGGTAGGAGGAAAGAGGGGATGTTTATTGGGGGAGGATTTGAGGATATTTAAGAGGGGGTGGGGGGGGGAAGGGGAGAGGGGAATAGGGGCCTAAGGAGAGAGGAAATGGGAGAAGAAGTACTGCATCATAGCGAGGGATGGAAAGAGGGGGGGGGGTGTTGGGGGGGGGGGGGGGGGGGGGGGGGGGGGGGGGGGGGGGGGCGGGGGGGGGGGGGGGGGGGGGGGGGGGGGGGGGGGGGGGGGGGGGGGGGGGGGGGGGGGGGGGGGGGGGGGGGGGGGGGGGGGGGGGGGGGGGGGGGGGGGGTGGGAAGGGGGAACAACGACGCCATCTTCTGATGAGTGTTACGAGGTCCATCATTCTTACGCTGTATCAGTATGGTCAAAAGCGATGGCTACTCCAAGCTACAGCCGAGGTATAAGAGCCACCTACCGGCTATGTGGTATTGGGGAGGTGGGGGGTAGAAGGTGGGGATGCAGACTCGTGGTAGCTGGGCCCTGAGGGGGGTGGAGGGGAAAGGACAGGGGGTGCCAAACTAAATGGGATCAGTCGTCAAAAGGACGCTGGACACACGCTTATCCCGGAACTGGCGCCGTGGATAAATCGTAAGTATGAAGAAGTAAACTTTTATCTTTCGCAGATCCTAACTGGACACGGATGTTTCCGGAGTTACCTGCTCCGTTTTGGCCACGACAACACAGATGAGTGTTCCTGGTGCGGCGAAGGAATCGTGGAAGACGCAAACCACATTGTCTTCGAGTGTGGACGATTCTCCGCAGAGAGGCGACAGCTAGAGGAAGCAGTGGGTCAATCCATCAGGAAAAACAACCTGGTGTCGATTATGCTGGATTCTCAGGAAGCGTGGCGCTCAACCAGTGTCTTCGCGGCACTGGTTATGACGGAGCTCCGCAGGATCGAGAGGACCAGACGACGAGCCGAGTAGGACTCAGGTGGCGCAAAGCGCCTGCGAAGCATTGCTTTGCGGCCGTCCCGCAGGCATCATGCGCTACCCGTTCCTGTAAACTCCATTTTTAAATTTTAAGAAATAAACGAATACAAAAAAAACACACACACACACACACACACACACACACATATATATACATTACAAAACAGCTCTCAAAACTGTTTAGCTGCCATCGAGGCTGTTCTATAGAGCTGATCTAGCTTACCAGCAGAAGAAGAAAAAAAAACAGTAGCATTTCAGTATCTACCAAGGGGTAAAGTAGATGTAGTAGATGGGTAAAGTAGATGCAAAGTTGCGATCACCATCATCATCATCATTATCGTCACGTACACCCAAAGCTGAAGTTAATCGTGAATTATATGAATATCCTTTTAAAGAATCTACCTTAAATGATGATGATGATGATGATGAATTCATTGATGCAACTATGAGTACATCCATGTGGAACAACAAATCTCTCAATGATAATCACTCTCAAGTTCACTTTCAAGACAATAATGATAACTTAGATAAAATGCTCAATCTAAGTAAATTAGCTCGAAGAAAGGTGCTTGATAAGACATATGGACCGTATAAAGGTGATAATGGTGATTTGCGACTAGGGAACTCTAGAATCAGCACTGCAAATGGAAAATTTGCCTTGGAGAGTGGGGAAAATTGGCCGCTAACTTCTGGCTTGTATTCTTTAATTTACGAGAATAATCCACATAACTATAACGAGGGGGAGCTAGAAAATTATAAGAATCATTTGAATTGAATATCACAATTGCTCATAGAAAACAGAATACATTCAAATATAAGTAAAGTTTTTTTCCCTAAACAATCTTGATCAGCTAGAGTCTTGTTCCCTTGTTCTTCATCTACACCAATTACTTTATCAACTCCACAGTCGGCAAAATCACTTCATGCGGGCAGTGGAGTTATGAAGCTTAATACGAATAAATCCAATTATATAATTGGGATGACCCGAATGAAATTGTAGGTAGATTAAAACTTCTAATTGCATCGCAAGCTGCTGGACATAGCAACCATAATAACGAAATAGTATCAATATTAGAAGAGCTTCGAGAATCAAAAATTATATACTAGCATTTATTATTCAAATTGACATTCTTGATAAGTTTGCTCATTATTCCTCATTACTCATTTATATATGACCATATATTTTAAATTTTAGTCATTTTCATCATGTTTGTTGATAAGTTTGGTCGGCATTCAAACGAAAAATTTAATTCAGAAAGTTTCAAGAGAAATGGCAGGAAAAGGCTGGGGCTGCTTATGGACTGCGATCAAAACATTGATGTCCAGAACAGACGTCTTAAAAACGTTGCTGCACTTATTGAAGGAAAAGACGCAATTAACAATTTTTTTTACAAAAGCAAATTTACGAAGTAACACAAAATTTATTGACTTATGCAAAAAAAAGTGATACAGAAGTTGAAAAGAATATTGGGCTTTGCATAGCAAAGAATGAGGAATGAGAAAAATTAGTTGATTTGGAAACAAAAATAGGAGCTCTCGAAGATTTCGTATTCAAATATTATACTACTCCAAAATCTCAGATAAGGAAGCAAACTATTGAAGTAGATGGTAAAAAATTCCTCTACGATATTGAGTGAAGCATACATACACTTACACACACACACACACACACACACAAACACCTGCAGATGCACAGTATGAGTGAGAGAGCTATTATTAATGAGCTTCATGCACCTGCGAGAAAAAACTTTAAACGTCGAAGAGTTATTATGAAGCACATTGATAATCATTGGCAAGCAGACCTAGTTCAAATGTGTGCTCTTTTTCTTTGCTTTTATTTATGTTTTTTTATTGTTTTTGGATATTTTAAGTGGTCACTGTAAGTTCTGTAGTAGAAATATATATGTGTAGGTAATTTTTCTTTTTATACCCTGAACCCATTGAAAATGGGAAATCAGGGTATAATGGTTTTGCAAAAAGTATGTAACAGGCAGAAGGAGGCGTGGCAGACCCCATAAAGTATATATATTCTTGATCAGGGCGACGAGCTGAGTCGATTTGGCTTTGTCCGTCTGTATGTCCGTCCGTCTGTCCGTCTGTCCGGCTGTCCGTCTGTCCGTATGTATGAACGCGTCGATCTCAGAACATATAAGAGCTAGAGACTTCAAATTTTGCATGATGGTCTGTGTATACAGCGCGCATATCGAGTTTGTTTTAGATATTCGATAATTTTTTTCGTTTCAATGATATCGATTTAAAACGTTATCAAGATTCAAATTTTTGACCATATCTTTTACATATTTTTAGCTACCGCTACCAAAATTTGTTTTTAGCTTTTCGTAAATAAAATACATTTTCTATTTTTTCATTTTGGATACCAGCACCACATTTCACAAAAAAAATTTATTAAAAAAAAAACTTATTAAAGCCACAATTAAATTTTTTCAAATTTTTTAGTGAAAACTGTATTTTCAATAAATTAATAGCATTCAATGCAGAAAATTGCATTCAAATCCGTTAAGTAATACAGAAGTTATTAAAGGAAACATTGTAAAAGCACGCGGCAGCAGCCTGTACGTGTGCACACATACATTCAAATCAACTACGCAGAAATCGGCGAGCGTGCTTCTGTGTGCATGATATGTATATGTGTGCATGTGTATCACTGTTGCCAAATCAGCTTTTTTCCTGTCAAGTCGGGCTTTTATGAAAGAGCATATAGAGAATATAGCTTTCTAAAAACTGATTTAGCTGTTTTTAATTTGACTTAATATTTGCATGATTTCTTATAAAATTGAATACAAAATGGTGAAAATTTCAGTTAAAATTTTTGTGGTAAGTAAAAAAAAGGTTGTCAAATTAATATGACAATGCATTATTGAAGACATTTTTTTTTTATTAAGAAAAATTTTGCAGAAAAATTTAGGAATTCAATACATTTTCCTACAAATTATACAAAATTTGCTTCGAAAATTAAGTTTTTTTCTTGATCTAGGATTTTTTTGCTCAACAAAAGTTGGCAACACTGATGTGTATACAAATGTGTGCACGTGTATATGTGTGCATGTGTATATGTGTGTATGTGTATATGTGTGCATGTGTATATGCGTGCCTGTGTGTATCTGTGCATGTGTATATGCGCGCAGAGGTAATATGTATAGATAAAAGATGTAAGCTAGGTTGTTTAAAACATCAGCTCGGACTTGGTTCAGGGGATCTCGTAGTCGGGCAGACCCGACTAGCGCTTTCTTACTTGTTTTTTTTTTGCTTACGCAAACAAACGCTTTATTGTAATATATATATATATTTAATTTACAATTTTATAATGACCCCAAGCATAAGTGTGAATTTTATCACTCCTTATGTACCTCTTATCATCTTGAGGACTGAGAGCTACTTTTGTCATTTTTTGGGTATAAAATTTATGTAAATTTGACATAAAAATTAACATATCGCTAGTTGTATAGGACTTATTATTAAACAAACAATCAGAAAATACATTCATACTTAGGTCTTTTAATATGGACCCTTTGATGCCCTTTGCCTTTTTAATGCAACCACCATCTTCAATGCGCAAGGAGTACATTTTTGGGCGCAATCCGATAAACTCTATCATTATATCCTCCTTATCCTAATCCTTCATCATACCCAAGACTTTTTATTGCATGCTTGTATATTATATTTTTGTGTTAACTCTGGCGGATATTCTGATGTATCAAATCTTGTTTCAACATCACTTCTAATGTCAGCATACAAATCATTAACTCGAATGGTATATATGAATGAGTCAGTATCCATATAATTTAATGAAAGATTTTTTTGAAATTTTGGTAGCATAGAGTTATAGTGAAAATCGTACATTGTATGCTTTGACAAGTCTAGTATACAGAAACCTAAATATATGGGTTTGTTGTATAAAGTAAAATGTCGTTTATCTGCAGTATAAAGTGTGTGGTCTTTTACTTTGTTTATATTTTTTTTTATTATTTTTTTGTAGGACATTTCAAGTGGTCACTGTAAATTCTGTAGTAGAAATATGTGTGTGTATGTGTATGCGTCTTAGGTAATTTCAAGTGACCGCTGTTCTGTTAATGTTCGTGATGAAATAATACATCTGTTTATGTTTTTCTTTTTGTTTCGCTTTATTGTGCTATATATACACTGCCATGCACTGGAATAGGGACAAGAAGTTGAATATATTCCGTTGTATATTTCTCTTAATCTACTGTTGCCATTATCATGCAGTTTTCTGTTTAATGACCAATAGAGTATTGATAAGTTATGGGAAAAAACAGAGATCTAAGAAATTTACCGTTATCATTTATTTTCAATTTTTCTGTGAGCATTCTTAAAATGGTGTACTTTTTTCATGCACTTGAATAGGAACAAAAATGATTTCATCACTCTGACTAAAATTCCAAGCCATACAATTTTTTTCTGTCTACGCATAAACGTTTTAAGTATAAAAAAAAATACTATGCTCCACGGAAAAGCAGTAACGGATATCCAAAAAGGTAAAATAATTGCTTTTAAGAAGTGTTACCTAATGAACAGTCAAATTGGTGATAAATTTGAGGACAAGCAAAAGTGTTGTATGCAGTTTTCTTAAAAAACAATCCAATTGTGGGAATAATATAAAATAACGTAAAATGCAATTTTACGTTCTGCGAGACCTGCGATTTGCTTGAAAAGCTTTAAATTCATACTGTTAATTTTCTAAAACTCATTAAAAAATAATATAAAATGCAAGTGTCAATACTGAAAGGTGAGTTTAACGTACAGCTGACGATCCAAAAAATAAGAAATTAAAAAAAAACACCATTTAATAAGCACCGTAAAGATTCTCGTAAAATCTTTGCTCGATTTCATATGATGGTAACATGGTGTGGTAGAAGGAATGGAATACCGTGTTGCTTTCAGACGAAAAACGCGTCAACTTGGTCAATCCTATGTTTTTCGAAAAGAAAAACACTTTCTGCCCTGTAACTATAACCGTAAGAAAGGTGTCATAGAATGGGGTGCCATGTCATATTATAGAACATTCAAGCTGCACGCTGTGTCTTGACGAGTGTATATATAATTAATTTACAATTTTATAATGCCCCCAGGCATAAGTGTGAATTTTATCACTGCTTATGTACCTCTTATCATCTAGAGGACTTAAAGCTACTTTAGTTATTTTTTGAGTGTATAACTGATGTAATTTTGACTTAAAAATTAACATATCGCTAGTTGTATAAGACTTATTGTTAAATAAGCAATCAGAAAAAACATTCATATTTAGGTCTTTTAGTATCGACCTTTTGATGCCCTTTGCCTTTTTAATACACCCACCGTCTTCTAGACGCAGTGAGTACATTTTAGCGCGTAAGCCAATAAATTCTATCATTATTTGCCCCTTATTCTCATATTTGTGCCAACTCTGGCAGATATGCTGATGTATCGAATCTCGTTTCAACATCATTTCTAATGTCAGCGTACAAATCATTAACTCGAATGGTATATATGAATGAGTCAGTATCCATATAATTTAATGAACGATTTTTTTGAAATTTTGGTAGCATAGAGTTATAGTGAAAATCGTACATTGTATGCTTTGACAAGTCTAGTATACAGAAACCTAAATATATGGGTTTGTTGTATAAAGTAAAATGTCGTTTCATTTGAATTTCATAAGGATCATCAGCAAACTGATCGGAGCTGAATGAAAGAAAGTTTATTGTTTATTTTCTTGTTTCCCATGATCATACTAACTTAACATTTTTCCTGTTCTCAACATTTTCCATAGTCTTACCAAATACAGCATTATTTAGTAACTTGAAAAAATCTTTCTCAAAACTCGTTTTAGCCTGCGTTCTATGATAAGTGTTAATATCAATATATTTTTTTAGCCAAGGTGATTGCTTAAATCTTAAAATTCGATGAATTTTACTTAGCTCTAGCCCATTTTGAATGCATTGCTGCAGGTTCCTATAATGGATGGGGTACCTATGTTTTGCTCTCAAATCAGCGATAAACTTTTCAACTGTACATATTGAGGTGGGCTTCTGATTACTGGGGCAAAACGGTAAATATATCATGTTATGTTATGTATATCATGTAGAGCAGCTGGATACTCTAAGTCTACTTCAAGAATATATCCATATTCAGATGTCTCAGTAATGTCAAAGACATTAAATGTTCTAATCTCCTCATCACTCATCCAACTGAAGTCACCGTATGGGAGGTACTGCGACATAGCCCACCCATACAAAATATTGGCATCTCAATACAATAAATACTGTGATGGCTCCGACTCGTTATAGTTATTCATATACTTATGATTGGCTTTGGAATACCTTTGTGAACACTGTACTAGACCACCTCGAATGCCTCCTTGAATAAATCTGCATATCAATGTCTGTGAAAACTTCCAGTTTAATGTCGGTCGACTTAAGCATGGCGTCCCATGATAAGCCGGGCGTTGTATAATAATGCACTGGATCAAGGGAGTAAATATTCCTGCATATTGAACGAAAATTTTCGAAAACATCTGTCAGTAATAGGACATCGGTCTTCAAATATATTTCCATATAGTCTTTAAGTATCTGACAGTGGAAGGTTTCCCAAACGCTTTGAGCATGCTGATAATCTTCAGCTGAGCACTCGCTATTCGATAGTCTATTGAAAAACTGTTCTCTTGACGGCAAAGAGTTCTCATGCATATGAGTCATATGAGCTTAAATATTCATATGGAAATACACCTTTTCTGCGCATTAAATTCACCTGACCGCCATCATCATCGTGGGGGAAAAAGCTCTTGGTAGTTAGCAAATCTTTTGATTCCAAATTGGAGCTCAAAGTATCTAGACTTGCGGGCATAAAATGAAATGAATCTAAAAATCGTAGTTCTATTCTCGTCTCAGGAATATATATAAATTTCGATACAGAAATGTAAAGTTCCTTATTAAGAGGGAGAACTTTAATGTCGCCCGGTACTTTAGATAATTCTCGCACAAACAAATGTGCATCATATCGCGAGAAATTATGAAAGAAAATGGATATAAAAGTGGGGACTTTATAATTAAGATTGCACGCATTGTGTGCTGCTCCTCTAAAAGACCCATTCAAATGACAATGGTCTCTAACTCTGTCGCTTAATAAAGGCTTATTACAAATATGACAATTAACTGCATCTGTAAAGATTTTCTCATCTGCCGGACTCATCAGTAACGACACTATGCTATTTAGATGACTCGTGTAAACCATTGTAATATTAGCAATTAATGAATTTATAAAATGTATGCTGACATTTTCTTCCGCCGTATGCATTGCAAATTTATTAAGTCTTGAGTCGAATGAGCATTTTAAATAATGGGCATATGATAAAGGCATATGTTAGTTTACATTAACTACATTCTCACTCACGCATTCATTTATGGGTCTCAGGCTGCATTCAAAATCCGCATACACAGCAAATGGCACTGATATGAAGCTCAGATATTGTGTACCTTCTGCTGGTAGCGCTGATACCATTTCACTGCAATCTTTGGAATGTATGTTCTCACTTTTTGAATAGGTGAGACATACATCGCAGAAGTATAGTGTTGATGTATGCGAAGTTAGCTGACTACGCACAAGTCTGTAAAAGATAAGAACATATTTTTTATTCATCTTTAAAATGCAAAACACACACACACACATACCTTGTTAAGCTCTTAATCCAAACATAATGGGAAATATTTTCGCCCTCCAGAAGTAGTAGGTTTATATGTATCTACTGTTTCTGCGAAGTCAGGTACAGGGGTCCAATCACCCTACCTATTTCTGAATCATATCCAAAAAGGTTTACACTCAGTCCACGATTTTGTTTCTCAAATTTTCGTATGTCTTGGACTTTGAGTGGAAATTTTAGATTTTCGAAATTCAGTTGTAACGAAGAATCTATTTGAATTGAAGGTCTCTTTATATCAGAAATTTTGTACGAAAAACATCGATTGCTGTTAGATTGAGCTGGCTTCAGCGCTGATATCAGTGCCCATTTGAAGCAAAACACATCGGTATTACACACATTCACTAGACCTTTTTTCAATGCAAGCCTCTTCGGGGTGACGATAAAACTTGATCAATGGATCATGGATCAATGGACTGTATTTGTTGAAGTTCATCTAGATGTGAAGAATTTTCGTCAGAGTCCAGCCGCTGTCACGCTCCTGAAACTCATCCATTTTCGCACTTATCATAGCCGCCTGACTCGCAAACAGATCCTCCAAATAACTCCCAATTGTAGCCACAATCATTGATGTCTGATGGGATTTAATCATAAGCGTCATCTCATCATCCTTCATTTTCATGTACTCTCCGAACAGCTCGAAATTTACTTTACAAGCTGCATGGATCTCCAGACATCGTTGCAATATTGGTATCAGAGAAGCCCCCGCTTGGGCGAGAAAGTCCTCAGGCAATTGTATCATTTCTCTGCTGACGCTGGGGTTGCTATTATCACTCTCATAGCGATACGTCGACATGCGATTGTGGAAAGCACTCGATATTTGCTTCACGCACGCATCCAAGGGCTTACATGCATTTGCCTTGTGCTCATTTGTCCTCAAATGATAGCTCCATTTGGTACTGTTTACACAAAGTTTACATTCAGCACAATACCAATCCATTTTAAATTTTTTTTTTTTTTTTTTTTTTTTAGTTTAGGCTCTTAGTGAAGCACTACAGAAGCGTTCTGAATATAAAATCGTTCTGAATCTAAGTCAAGATTTTCACCATTCGCAAACCTAAACATAAGCATGTGTCTCAGCCGCTCTCAAACCGAACTCCAAAACATAAACAGCTATAGCTCCATTCCAATCTAGAGACAGCCAACACTCACACATGTTAAATATTACGAAGAGAGCATTTCACTTTGGTCTTAATAAATACTTATACTCATTATGTAAATGTCGCTTGAGTTAAGAATCGTTCTGAAAAGGAGTGTTTCTGAACTTCAAAACTTTAACAACTCTCGCTCTTTTAATCTTCAAAACATATTCCCACGACACTGACATTGACATTGACATTGACGTCATCTGGCGAATACGAAGGATCAAACACTTGGCGCACTGACAGCCATCCAAAAAATTATAGATATATATTCATATGACATATATAAGACTAACACCGAATACCGAAGCCGAGTGCACAACTCGAAACCAATAAAGAATTCGGTTTTATTGTCTTCGTACTCACGCATTGTATAATATCTATGTGTGTATGTATGTATTTACGTATGTATGTATGTATATGAAATACAAAATCCCCCAAAACACTCCTCAAAGCAAGCCCCTCCTTTCTATCCACACTTTACACATAAAAAATGTATGTACGTATGTATGTATGTATACAGCTCCTACGACATTGACATTGATATTTAATATATATGATATATATATTTTTTTTTTTTTTTTTTTTTTTTTTTTTTTTTTTTTTTTTTTTTTTTTTTTTTTTTTTTTTTTTATATATGTATGTTTGTATGTATGCATTGATCTTGCATGCTCAAAAAATAACGCAACCCGAGTCCAACACAAACCCCAAATATACATACATATATGTATGTAATATTGTTTATAGAAATATATACAACGATCAACCCAAATTTGTTTATGCTGCTTTAGCGAGTCGACAGGGATCATTCACACATCCTGCTTATTTAATATGTCACCCGAACATACACACCCCCTTCAAATCATACCCCCTCTCTACTATGACTCTAGAAAATGTACTCCAATATTGTTTATAAATATGACACCCCAACATCATAATCCTTGCTTATGGTTAGAAAGCAACACAATAGATACCTATTTTTATGAATGTATCACTTAATTTTGAAAAATATTCCTCATATTCATTTCATCTTGCATAAACTTTCATTATTAGGTTTACATTATCACTAACAAAATGTTTGGGGATGCGGGTATACGTTTGAGTCAATATTATCGGCCCATGCAAAAGAACGAACGTATATTTTTCTGTTTTTCACACGCAACATCATCGGAATATCGATATGGAGTTATCGTTCTCTTCATTGGGTGATCTGACGGATCAATTCCCCATGAATTTCAGCAAATTAGGTCTTTCAATCAAGCCAATTTTTTTTTATATATATTATTTATTGCCAAGAATCAGGGGCCAAGTGCCTCTTTAACAATTCATTTATCTTATATTATTTTACATCACCAACTCAGTACTGTCTAAGTTTTTCCACTATGTGTATTTGCGTTATTGCGGGTACGAGAGACGCATATAATTTTTCTCCTTTTAAGTCTCCTGGAAGGACGCTCGTGGCCTAGTACTCGTGCTAGACGGTTTTGATGGCAGGCGAGTCTGTGTCTGTATCGCGCTGACTGTCGACATATTGTTTCATCTACCGTCTCCAGTGCTACGTCTTTATAAATTCTTGCGCCTCGAACGTACCAGGGAGCGTTTGTAATAGTCCTGAGACATTTGTTTTGCATCATTTGAACGCGTTGGAGACTTTTTTTGGCAGCAATGCCCAAAAATTGTATACCATATAGCCACATGGGAGCAACGATGCAGTTATACACTGCTCTTTTGCAGCGTAGTGGAAGTTTAATGTGCCGGTTGGTCAGCCAGTAAAGCTGAAATTTCAAGATCAAGCACTCATCCCGACCGTCCCGGACTTTTTCAGAATCACTCCCATCCCGCCCGATCCCGAAAATTTTTTCGGGACCCGCGAGATTCCTGAAAATCCCGATCTCGATGCCCATCTCTATTCACTACTGTGTGGGTCTTCTCAATTGTACCGTGTCCAGCGCTGAAGCCGAATTGATGTTCAGAAAGCAGATAGCGGAAACATACTAGTTTGGTGTTTCGATTTGTTTTATCAGTCGTTCCCCGACTTTCGACAAGCAAAGCAGAAGAATTATCGGTGTTTAGGTAGTTTTAATATTAATTTTTGTAAGTCTAGTACAGAACCAGTGACTACGGGCGTAACAACTAGTACTTGAACCAGGTAAACAACGGAGATAAGTAAAAATAGTAAAAGAAGAGACACGATGCTCTATTTTCAAAGGCTACCTTAATACTGATTTATTTTATGAAAGTGATGGTCTTATATACAGTTTATTAGGTTGTAAGGATCAGTAATGATTTATTAACATGCGATTTCGGATTATTATTTTTGCTGAGAAATGACCTAAATTAACAAAAAAAGGGGTTTATTATGGTCTAGGAGCTATCTTAACCTGATAATTCCACACACTGTGATAATAGTAGGATGTTTACATGACTTCTGGTACGGCTGATAAGCCAAATGCCTTAGCTGTAGATAGCATGTTGATTTGGGCGAATGTAAAACCCAAACATACTCCAAGCCGTTAAGCGGGGGTTTAACTACCAGATATGTCGATCCGAAAAGCATCTTGTCCAGTTACTGGGGCCAATATGTTGCCTTGGGTCCTGAGTGTTGTTGGATAGATCCTTCTGCTGATGTATAGCGCAAGTAAGACTACTGATGCTGCTAAGGCGATATACGACGTGATGACGGAATGATTTATAGGGGAAGTGGCAGTTGGATTTCATTTGCTGGTGTCATATGTATATTTTGTAGGTTGCTTGCCTCTAGTACTTCTCTTGACTTATTTACCGCTGTATTTGGCAGTATGGTTAAATTACCACAACGCACGTAGGGGGAATACATTGTACTTGTAGATCGGCTCTTGCCTGTTACATCATGTTTGCGTTGCAAATGGAGCAACATCTCGTAGTTGGATGCTTGAAGTGCAATCAGAACAAACAGCTTAGAGATCCATAGAAGTCAGCGTGGCGTATATCCACTGGTTCTTGAAAAACATATTAATCCAAAAAAGCGAGTGGTTTGTTGTTGATGTTAGACAGTTGTCTGATGTTCTGTTGTTAAACATCAGAATTTCACAGCAATGATTCATCATCCTGAAGAGTGATTGTTTATGATAACATATGTGCTTATCTCTTTGAAGGGGATGATAATTTTTAAGTTCCTCATATGTAAGAATCAGGAATTCATCATGATGATCATTGACGGCGATTAATGGTACGTCTATTGATATTTTTGAAATTCCTCGGCAAGACACCACTGGAATAGGTATCACGTTGTATAGCTCTAGCGTCTGCGTCGATATAAGTGGTAGTGTTATTTTGAAAATGACTTGCTTGTCTACTATGGCTCCTTCGGCTTGTATCATTTTGTATAGTTGGAGTACATCACCATTGGTACTAGGAATTTGTTTTCCTATCTTTAAGTGACCCTTCATTAGTTTTTTTTGCTGTAGAAGTGGACTAATTGTTTTGTATCGCACATAAGTGAGTACTTTTACCATTTCTGCTTGCATTCGCTGAAGGTCGAGCTGATCCAATTCTTTCGTAGTATATGCCAGGTAGTAATAGTTACGGAAGTAGTAATATGATTGTGAGCAACATCGTTGTCAGAGACGGCAGACGGGGTAGTTTGAGTCGATTTGTCTTCGGATTGGTCGAGGGATCGCTTTGTGGTGTATCATCGAGTGGGTGCTTATGTTGTTTTTCATCGATGCCTTTAATGAAAGCTGCACAGGATAAGGCGAAGCACCTGTCTAATGCTGCAGACAGCTTCGCAACGAAACTGGCACCGCGATATGGAGGTCCGTACATAGTGGTCAGTTTCATCTCACTTGTAATTTGTAAAATTACGTGTTGCCGATCTGAAGCCATGCAAAGCAAGAGGTGACTAAGATTCCGGCGAACAAGTTACTTAAAAAAAACACAGCGAACACTTAAGCATCAGCTGGGTTATTAGTGCAGAAAACAACAAAAAAACATAACAATACACATATGACCTAATGCCAATGGCAGCCGAAATTGGCAACAACAAAATACAGGACACCAATAAAGATTTACTGCAAACATTTAGCCTGCACTGTTGCACAAAAGCAATGAAAGGTTAAAAAGGAAGCCGACATTTCGGCACGCGTAGTAACAAAAGATTCATCAATAAGGCGAAGCTGCAAGAAGAGTGGACAGCTGCAAAGAGAAAGCGCAACACCCTAAGGCTGCTTCAGGCTTTCCGGCACGTGGTGCGACGACATCCGGTGTGGCTCCCGTTCCACCCAAGGAGGACGAAGAGGAGAAGCGGTAATCGCATCATCAGTAGTGGCATCAGCAGCAGCAGCAGCACCACCAGCATCAACAGCAGGACGCCGGATGACATTATGCCCGAAGAACTTTCCGCAACTGCCGCAAAGAAAGACATTGGTGAAGAGCTCTAACAGATAGGCAGCTTTAGCAAATCTTGGAGAGTGTGAGTACTATTTGGGGCTTAGCCGTGCATACTCGGAATGAGTGCGCTGTCTCTTGCGTATACGCAGGAGTGCCCGAAGTGAATCAAGCAGTAGGATAGCCTGTGTGCAATCAGTGCGGATCGCCGAGTATACAGAAGTGTATCCTTGCGATAACCTGGAGTACTCAGGGCGAGTCATTTGCGTGCAAGAGAGACGTATCGCAATCGGAAAGCCGGAGTGCCTCTCAAATAGCAAATTAAGCAGCCAACTCCTGCGTGTCCTTGCGGATAGCTTGGACTTCTTAGTCATGGGTAGCACACTGGAATGTGCCGGACTGAAACTAGAAATTTCACCTAGAGACCCACAGCATGGAGTGCAGCGGGAGATCATCGAACACCGGATCACGATGGATGACGAGCGACCCATCAAGTAGAAGTATTTCCGAGAAAGAGCTAGAGCCTTCGAAAAGCCCACATAGAGCGCCGATAGTAATGGTCAAGAAGAAGACCTGAAAATGGCGAATGTGTGGATTTTCAACATCTCAACAGCAGATCCGTAAAAGATGACTACCAGTTGGCGCGCGTGAATCATAGTTTGGTCCAGTTGCGAGGAGCGCGATTCATAACAAGTCTGGATCTGACAGATGGATACTGGCAGATACCAATGGAAGAATGCAGCAGGACTGACTGCATTCACAGTTCCAGAGAATGTACTGTTCCAGAAAGTGATGTCATCTCCATTTTGTTCCATCAACAGAAAGATCTGAAATACCTTGGGCACAAAGTGACGAATGGCATCCGCACTGACCCGGAAAAGGCAGCTGAAATCGCAGATCCGAAGCCGCCATCCAACATCAAGGAATTGAGGACTTGGGAGTGGTATCGTGGTATCGCCGATTTGTCTCGACTTGGAAACAACATAAGATCCCCTCAATTTTTTAAAATAAAAATTTTAATATCGCGATGATAAACGGCCAGCAAGTTTCAACAGAGTTGGGATACGAGCTTATCAAAACAGTCGAAATTGGCAACAACAAAATAGCGAGCACCAGATTTACTGCAAACATTTTGCCTACACTGTTGCACAAAAACAATGCAAGGTTAAAAAATAATGCGATAATTCGGCGGCAGATGGAAAGAGAAGCGCAACACCCTAAATCAAGGAAACAGGGGCCGGCGCCTCGAACTACGGTGTCGGTAAGATTCACCCGGCCGGTCATCGCCTGTTGGCCAGCGTTTCTGCTGGAGCAGGGTAGCCAAAGACGAAGGCACCGTGTTTTTCGAAGTAAGAGGGGAGTGTGAGGAGCCGTATGACAGCCCATTGAATATATAGATACGTGTGGGTAGACACATATATGTGGGCTCATCTCCTCACAACAAACTCGGGCTCGTGTCGCACACACAAAGAATCCACGTACCGTTAGCCAAGTTATCCTAGTGCCGCTAGCCGCTGCGCAGCTGACGCAGTCGCGCCCACGCCAGACATACAGTGGCGCCACGATAACGGGGCTTCGACGGATAGAGGGTTCTGGAGCTGTCAGTTTAAAGAGAGAAAAACAATGGGAAGAGCAGCTGTTCATGTGGCTGCTGCTCTCTCTTAAGGTAATCGCTTCATTCCTTTCATGCTCCCCTTTTTCGTCCTTATTCGCACTCTCAGTGCAACCGCATTGCTAAGCCGGCATATATTTTAGTATATAACTTGATCTGTGGCGGACAGCACAACATTTGGTCGCTTGCTCACATTTGTTTAACAACTTTAAGTCTTTTAATTGTTCTTTGGTGGACAGCACGACATTTGATTGCTTGCTCGCATTATCATAATTCATATTTGGCGGACAGCACGACACCTTGGTCGGTTGCTCGCGTTTGAACTAACTATTGAGCGTTATACTATTCTTGGCTAGTCGCACGACGTTCGGTCACTTGCATACAGTGTTTAGTAATAATAATTGTTATCTTGGCTGATCGCACTACTTTTTGGTCGCTTGCGCACAGTGTTAACATAATTCAATAAAGACATTAACTACAACAAAAGTGACTTATAATTCAAAATTATAATTTACAAAGCCAATGAAAAAGCTCATTGGCTTAACATTTGGTGACCCCGACGTAATCTTTGCAATTTGTATATATATATACATATGTTATATACATGTTATATACTATACACACATACATACGTAATTCTACATGAACATAAGCCGTCATTGCTTAAACTGTGCAGTTCGCCATTCTATCAGTTTGCTCCCTTTATCACTGTTTGCAATACAGTGGCGCGTGTAAAGCAATGACCAGTACGCGTTAAACCATCAGCTGCACATATAAAAAGTGAATTTTGTGACAATTTTCGTGCTTTAAAATAAATCGAACGGACGTAAATAATATTAAATAACCTAAAGTGACCAATGCCAAATTGAGGCATTGTCGTGCAGCGCGCGCGTGCACATTCAATATTTAACTATTGATAAGATTATGACTCGTTGACCGAACATAGTGAGAGCAACTTGGCGGTTTTTTTGGATTACATTAAGAAATTAAGCCAATCGTTCGATGTGGCACATGACGGCCTAGAAGAGCTAGATGTGGGCAAAATGAATAGTGATCTGCTCAAGAAGTTTGATGAGTTGATAATGTCTGTTCAATCATCAGTTCTGTCAGAAATGAAAGCCCAAGAAGCTCAAGTGCCATTTAGCTCCACACTCAATCAATCGAAGCTGTGTCCAGTTCCAGCACTGCCACCACTAAGACTGCCTACGTTTAGTGGCAGATATGGAATATGGGACTCCTTTTATTCAATATTTGCAACAATCATTGATAGGCATCCCGATCTCAACAGCATAGAGAAGCTGCAGCCCTTAAGATCCTGTTTAGATGGTGCAGAGCTTTGGACACAATTCAGTCATTGGAAATCTCAAGAAAACTATACCTCTATCAGCCAGTTGCGAGAGCTGTCTGACAAATTTAATGTGCATATTCGTGCGCTCGGCAGCCTAGGCACCACCGAGCAGATAGCGAGCGCTTTGATAGCTAAAGTACTGCTGCAAAGCCTCGATATGTCAGACCTTACACCGACACATGAAGAAGACCCCGCATTTCTTGAGCGCCGCTTTAGAGTCGATAGAATTTGCGATGGCAGGCACGTTTCGAGCGAGAAAATGAGCCTCAGCCTCAAAGGCACTCCAAACAAATCAACGCTGGTCGCAGCGACTAAAAGGGTGCAGAGCTGCATGTTTTCTGATGATCGTCAGCATACCATATACCACTGCACAAGATTTTCAAATTTGTCGCCTGCTCTTCGGCTAAAGGAAGCCAAGAAGGCTGGGCTATGCTTGAATTGCCTTAAGCTCGGACATCAATCTTGGCACTGTAGCACTACCTGCTGACCTCAACAGCTCCAACACGTCGCGATTTGCACCGCATAAAGCATCAAACTCTTCCGAAAACGTGTCTAATACTCTCGTCACCCAAGATCTCAACTCTGAGATTGTGCTCTTGGCCATCGCAGTGGTTCTGGTCAGGAATTCTTCTGGCACCTTCGTTCCATGTTGTGCTCTTTTGGATTCCGGTTCTCAGCTGCATCTTATCACTGCCAAATTTTCCAACCAGCTGCAACTAAAAAGGACAAGGTCGTCTTCGATTGTTTGCAGTCTTGGCGACAGCAGTATTTCTACTGACACACTGTTCACCTCAGACTTCGGGCTCATGCTTCGGAGTTTGCAACCAAGCATTAATGTGGACACAAGCAATTGGAACATACCATCCAACATAACTTTGGGTGATCCAGCATTCTACAAGTCACAGCGGATAGATTTCCTCATTAGATCCAGATTGTTTTATGAGCAGCTATGCGTGGGCCAAATCAAACTGATGCATGGATTACCAATAATTCAGAAGACGCGGCTTGGTTGGGTTGTCTCTGGAGGCGACGATCGTTGTCAGAATGCTGTTCTTCTAACATCAAATGTGACTTCAGTGATGGATCCAGAGTTTATCTGAAAATCAAAAAGGAAGAGGAGTGCAGTCGAGCCATGGAAGACAGGTCATCGCATGAAATGGTCCATGACATTTCTTTGTCTAGTGCGACGAGTCTGGGAGGTCGAGAGCTGCAGTGAGTCCGTCGTAAAGGCCAACAACGAAGAATTGGACTTCGAGGCACACTTTGGAAAGAACGTCAATCGACTCCCCACTGGCCAATACTCGGCTCGATTGCCTGTCAACCCAAATTGTGAGCTGCTGGGAGAATCGTATCAACAGACACAGATATTGTCATTTGGAGCGCAAGCTGAATCGTTCGCCAGGTCAGAAGGAGCTTCAAACTAGGGGCAAGGTGCAGCCAACTAGCTACCTGGCCTCCCTGTCGCCATTTTTTGATAAAAATGCTTTGTTACGTGTAGACGGTCGTCTCAAAAACTCTTCGTTGGGTTTTGATAGCCGCCATCGAATCATCTTTCCCCGGAAGCCCCCGGTGACGCGTGCCATCATCACGCATTTCCGTCAACGAAACTTGCACGCTGGTCCTCAGGCTGTTCTAACTTTGGTTCGGTTCCAGTACTGGCCAATTGGTGGAAGAAATGCGAGTGAAATACTACATCTGCATTTCCGTTTGCTTCCCTACGAAGTCAGTCTGGTTGGAGCTAGTCAAGGACTTGACTACAGATGCATTTGTATTGGCTCTCAAGCGATTTATATGTACGCGAGGAAAGCCAACTCAGATTTGGTCTGACAATGCCACAAATTTTGTTGGAGTCCGCAATGAGGCTCAGAAGTTAAAGCAGCTATTCCTGTCAGATGCTCATCAGAGTGCGGTAATGAATTTCTGTCGACTGGCGCTTCATTCCTCCAAGGTCCACCCACTTTGGTGGATTATGGGATGCAGCAGTGAAACCGCAAAGCATCACTTCTACCGATCTGCTGGACCCTCCATAAAGTCATATGATGAACAGCGCACACTGGTTTGCCACATCACTGCTATCATTAATTCAAGGCCTTTAGTTTCAGTTTCAAAAAATCCCGCAAATTTAGAAGTATTTGCCCCAGCTCCTTCTTTCTACTTGTCTTAGTGAGCCTGACATAACGAAGCTAAACTTAAACCGATTGGATGGGTGGCGACGCGTGAGCTATCATGGTCTTCTGGTCGCAATGGAAAAGGGAATACTTGACTCTTCTTCAACAGCGATCGAAATGGCGAACTTCTCAAACTGGATTGACAAACAACTACGTAGTCCTCATTAAGGATGAGAATCTTCCGCCGCTGAAATGGCCATTGGCTAGAGTGATGGAGCTCATCCCTGGAAAGGATGTCGTCGCCCGAGAAGCTGTCCTGAAAACGGCTACTGGAGACGAGAGAGGCCATCAACAAGCTGTGTCTGCTGATTTCAACGGGGGGAGTATGTTGGGCGCAGCACCAGCAGCACAGATGAGCGGTCAGCTTAAAGAGAGGAAAACAATTGGAAGAGCAGCTGTTCATGTGGCTGCTCCTCTCTCTTAAGCTAATCGCTGCATTTCATGCTCCCCTCTTTCGTCCTAATTTGCCCTCTCAGTGCAGACGCATTCCTAAGCCGGCATATATTAAAGTTTTTAAATTGATCTGTGGCGAACAGCACGATATTTGGTCGCTTGCTCACATTTTCATAATTAATATTTGGCGAACAGCACGACACCTTGGTCGGTTGCTCGCATTAGTTAACTAACTATTGAGTGCTATATTATTCTTGGCTAGTCGAACGACATTCGCTTGCATACAGTGTTTAGTAATAGCAATTGTTATCTTGGCTGATCGCACGATCACACAGTGCTAACATAATTCAATAAAGACATTAACTACAACAAAGTGACTTCTTATTCAAAATTATAAAATACAAAGCTAATGAAAAAGCTCATTGGCTCAACACTAATCGAGGTACAAAATATACCGCTGAAACCTAATTTTATTATTATCGCAGTTGCTTATAATTATAAATATTGTTGGCACGAAAACGAAGCCGACTGAATGCAGCCCGGCTTAAACTCGGGATAACCGTAGGTTGATTGCAATGTTGAAAAAACTTTTATTCTATATCATAGAAACGGCAAAGTTATCGAATATTTAAACATACTCGATATGCGCGCTGTATACGAGGCAAGATTACAGTCTCTAGCTCTTATAGGTTCAAGAATATATATAGTTTGTATGCTCGGAGATGCTTCTTCTGTGCGTTGCAAACTTTTGACTATAATTAATATACACTTTTTACAAGGGTATAATAAGTATATAATACAAAAAAGGTTTAAATTGTGATTTTCTTTGCAGCTGAACTTAATTAAATTGATTTCGTAAAATGTGGACCCGGTATCCAAAATATAAAAAACAAGTAAGAACGTTGCAGTCGGGCGCCACCGACTGCGTCAGACTCTGTTCCTGTTAAAGGTGTGTAGGCTCAATAAATATGTAGACCGTCCGTCCGTTTTTCCGTATGTTTGAATGCGAGAATACTGAGATTCCTTTTTTGAGCATGTCTTTTACATCAATTTAGCTACAGTCATAAAATCTTACATATAGCTTTTTTAAAATAAAATACTATTTTGGTTTTTATATATTTTGGATACTGGCTCCACATTTCACAAAATCAATTTAATATAAGTTCAGTTGCAAATAAAGCCACATTTACATTTTTTTTTAATTTTTTAGGTAAAACCGTATTTTTAATAAAATAAAAGGATTTATGCAGAAAGTTTTATCAAAATCCATTAAGTAACATAGAAGTTATAAAAAAATAAAAAAAAAACATTTTATTAAATGATAATATCACGCGGCAGCGATGGGAATCGAACCTGGGTCACGCGCTTCGCATGCCACCGACTCTACCCACAACACCACGGCGTCTCTTGCGCGACTATGTGCCAAAATGAGTTTGGAAGTGTTTTGATTTGGTTGAACAGACTTGCGTTGTGGTAGCGAAGACCCTGCTTCAATCCCCAGTTAGGTCAACTAGAATTTGTTTTACGGAGGCTTACATTATGATTATTATTATTTTTTTTTTTTTCGTAAATTTAAATTTCATGAACAGTAACCCACATGTCAAATTTGGATGCTCTACGTCTAAGACTGTAGGAGATACGGTTTTACCCTATTTGCCACGCCCCAAATGGGCGTAGCTATATATAACATATATCTTTGGGTAGAGGTAGGATACTAATATATATATTCCAAGTCCCAACTCTTTGACGGCAATATTGCCGAAATTATCACGGTTTTAGTAAAAGATATAGTAATTCCCGATTTGCCACGCCCCAAGAAGACGTGGATACATAACTTTTGACTTATCTTAAGAGGAGGTCAACAGTATCCCACATGCAAAATTTGGATGCTCTAGCTTCAAAACTGTAGAAGATATAGTTTCATCCGATTTGCCACGCCCACAATGGGCGTAGATATATAGTCTATATCTTAAAACGTCCGCGTGGTGTACACGAAGATATATTCTAAATCCCATTTCTTAGACTGCAATATTGACTAAAATAACAGAGTTTTATTCTTAATAGATAGGCGTATGGGAAAAATATTCAAACTTGATCTGACGCGGATACACACGGGTATATATTCCAAATTACAAGTCTCTAGCTTCTATAGTGTCCAAATGCTGCGCGTTCATACAGACAGACGGACAGACGGACAGTCGGACAGTCGGACAAACGGACAGACGGACAGACAGCAAGACGGACAATGCACAAATCCAATAGACTCTTTTTCCCTTTGGGAACAGAGTTTAAAAGTAGCAAATGTAATTTTTCATAAAGAGAAAAATGCAAAATTTTTGGATATAGCTAAAAAGATGTGAAAGATATGCTGAAAAAACTGAAGCATTGACACGGAAAAGCTATCGAATATCTAAAGCAAACTCGAGAGGTTCACTATATACAACAATTTCAAGTCTCTAGCTCTTATAGGTTCTGAGATCGAGGCGTTCATACATACGGACAGACAGACGGGCAGACGGAAGGACGAATAGATGGACAGACTGATGTACGGACGGACAGGCAGACAGACAGAATATATATAATTTATGGAGTCTGCCACGCCTTCATCTGCATTTTACTTACTTTTTAGTATTTTTAACAAAACAAATATACCCCGATTTTCCATTTTCATTGGGTTCAGGGTATGTTGTGTCGTTTTTTAGCCCTTGGTGCAGAACAAAGGTAGTTTTACTATTATATTTTTGTAAGTGTCTAGTACAGAAGCAGTGACTACGGGCGTTGCAACTAGTATTTGAATAATAGGAATTTGTTGGTTATAGAAATTTGTAATAGGAATTTGTTGTCCTATCTTTAAGTGATCCTTCATCTGCTCTATTTGTTGTCGAAGTTGACCTGGTGATAGTAGCAGTGGACTAAATGTTTTGTGTAGCACATAAGTGAGTACCTTTACCATTTCTGCTTGCAGAAGTTCATTTTCAGCCGTTAATTCATTCTTCACATGCTTGAAATGTTGATATATGTTTTGACATGTAACTATGATGCCTAAGTCGGTACACATTTTCTTTATGCTATCGACACCTCTAGAAAATGTTATCATCTCACTCCAATATGGTTCCAGATCATAATAATCTATGATGGTCCAATCCGCCACCGCCAGTCGAGCTAATCCAATTCTTTCGTGGTATATGCCAGGTTTGGATTCAAATAGTTTAATATTGATGGACTGTGTCAATACTAACGGAAGTAGTAATATGATTGTGAGCAACATCGTTGCCAAAGACGGCATACAGGGTTGTTTGAGTCGCATTGCTTTCGAGTTGGTCGCGGGATCGCTTTGTGGTGTATCATCGAGTGGGTGCTTATGTTGTGGTTCATCGATGGCTAATTATGGTGAAAGTCCCATACGCTGTTTGTACATCGACAGTCGACACATTTTTCAACAATAAGTGATTTGCTGATTTGCCGCTGCTTCCCAGAGTCCGCCAAAATGTGGTGCTCATGGTGGATTGAAATCGAATTTTACGTTTCTCCTTTGACTTTCTTTAATATACTGGCTGTGGCCTTAGGATTGTAAATTGCATCTTCCACTTCTTGCAAAATTTGTAGCATTGTCTCAATGTAATGTTTGACAATTTCCACGACGTCCCATGAATCTTTTGGTTTCTAGACTTGAAGATTGTGAGTTGATCCATTATTGACAGCCCTAGAATCTGTCCATAAATACGCTGGATTGCAGTTGTTATTAATGTGCAGATCTCTTCGTACTCGAGCCGTAAGTCCTAATACTGCAGCACAAAGTTCCAGACGAGGTAGTGATTGGTTTGGCAAAGGTGAAACCATGGATTTTGCACATAACACGCGGACGGTTGTTGAATTATCTCTGTATGTCGTCCGAATATAGACTGAAGATCCGTATGCCTTTTCCGAAGCGTCAACAAAAGTTTACACTTCCTTTGTTATTGCCATGTTTCAATCGAATATATGTCGAGGAATCTAGAGTTTACTGAGACTTTGAAGGTCGTCTCGATATACTTTCCAGTCCCTTTTAAAACTAAGGGATAGCTCCTCATCCCAGTCAATTTTTGACTCCCATAGTTGTTGCATAAATATTTTTACTCGTACCACAACTGGGGCAAAAAGTCCTAATGGGTCAAATTTTTTGCCAATTCTGACAACACAACTCATTTTGTGATTTTAGTTGCTTCAGCTCGTCCATGGAGACTGTCAGTTTGAGGGCTCTATGTTAGACCCCATGTCTTGATGCTGTCGTCTTCAGTATAATCCAGTTTTACCAATCCTTTGAGATTCCTTGAAGCAGTTCTTATTAGATAGCGCAAAATTTGCGAAGTCTTAATCCGGCTTGTAGAAGTATTTTATTGACTTCGTCTCGGAGTTTAATGGCTTCTGTTAGTGTATCTGCTCTTCTTAAACAATCATCGACGTAAAAATCGTCTTCCACTGTCTTTGCTCCGAATGGATAATGTCAGCGGTGAAGACATATTAATGGGTCATAAAACGCAGTAAAATTTAAAATAATTCGCTTTGTACTGTCGGGCCAGCGTACAAGAAGATATGATTTTGCAGATGCGTCGAAACTACTCGTAACTTTTTTGGTTTTAATTCACAGTGTTGTGGAATGAAGTAGTGAGAGCTCGGAACCTTCTGCGGTGTTACTTCCTTAATGTGGCCGAGTCTTTTATATTCGTTCATGGACTCTACGTGACTACTTTGTAGCTCTGAATCACGTTAGTTTTTTTTTCAATTCAAAAAAAAACACCCGAAAGCCAGCTTCCGAGACTCTCCCAACGCTGAAAAATCTTCAGAGTATGGCAGTTTGATTAAGAATTTTCCGTCAACTGCCTTTGTATATTCTTTTGGAAATGGGATGGTGGGGCCGGATAGCCTAATTAGGGAGTTTAATTTGCTCCGCCAGTATGAGGTCTAAGTAAGGTTCTGCTCCTAATAATAAATCCACCTTGTGAGGAGCAAGATAATGGGCCAAGAAGTATATATATATATTTAGGAATATATATATAAGGGCCCAGCTCCTCACATCAAACTCTTTAACGGTTGATATAAACACCGTAACGACATAGACACACAGGAGTGGCTCTCTGTCGCACGCAGCTATTCAGCAATGGGCTCGTGTCGCACACACAGGCAAACGGTTAGCCGAAATGCCGTTCGCGTCTGCGCAGCAATAGCCGATACAGTCGCGCATATGCCAGACAAACGAAGGCGCCAAGATATCGGGGCTTCGGCGAATGGAATGTTCGAGAACATCACGCGACGGCACCGTTAAGTGGACACGAACACCATAAGCAGGCCCCGGTCCAGCACGAAGCAGGGCCTGCCGCTGGCATATAAAAGGGAGAGGCAGCTGACGCCGTGGGAGAATTGAATAATATAAGAGTGCAAGTGAACAATATACGTGAGAGTGCTAACAAACGCAAAGTGCACAGGAGAAAAGCGAACTACGAAGGACTTTTAAGGACACCCAAGGACATCGAGGGATACGCAAGGACATCAAGGGACCTAAAAGGATCATACAGGACATCACGCCCAAGAGTCCCTTCAGCAACTACCGCCATCAAGACAGGACACTGGTGGACAGAATTCCCAGAATAGGCAGCTTTTAGCAAATCTTGGAGTGTGTGAGTGCTAGTTACAGGGTAGCCGTGCGGACTCAGAGTGAGTACACTGTCGTTTTCGAATGCGTAGGAGTGCTCGAAGGTAAGCCAGCGAGTAGGAGAGCCTGTATGGAATCCGTGCGGAGCGCCGGAGTATACAGCAGCGAATCCTGGCGATCAGCCTAGCGAACCCAGAGCGAATCCTTTACGCGCAAGACAGACGTATCACACTCGGAAGGCAGGAGTGCCTTCGAAGACAGCGAATCACACAGCCAAGTGTGCCCATAGGAGGCGAGTCCTTGCGGATAGCAGGAGTACCTATGGCAGGATACAAAAATTGTGAAATTACATGAACATAAGCACCCCGAAGTGCAAAATATATGAGATTCGGCCATGGAGGTTGGCAAGTTCGGCAATCCGGAACGAGTATGGGATTCGTCCTTCATTTGCCGTTACCCATTCGCCGAACTGTCTCCGCATCGCGACGAGTATGCCTTACAGGCTTACGCCAAACTCGCCGCCATATCGTAGCCCATCGTCTTTTTTTGTAGGTTATATACACACGCTCGCACCATTTTCTATCGCTTTCGTTGTTTTTGACTTATTTTTTTTTTATTATCGCAAGGGCCCCACGTTGGGCGCCAGTTGTATCGAACCTATGTTTTTACGAGTTCCAGCCGGGCTGAGTTTCAGTCGACTGTGTGTTCGTGCCAACAATATTTATATTTGTAAGCACCTGGCGATAATAATAAGTCTTTTATGTTTTCAAGTTTAGCGATATATTTTGCACTTCGGGGTGCTTATGTGGGGCTTCCGGTTCGATGGGACGACGAAGCCACTGGAATTTTTGGAACAGGAGGAATGGTCGGCGGAAACATACGGCCTAGAACTGGACCTGGTCCCGAGAGCTATGCCAGAACTGCTTAAAGGTATGGCATTGAAATGGTATATAGCCAACAATAGGCATTGGACGTCATGATCGACCTTCGTCGCAAATTTTCAGGAGATTACTTCTTACCACGAGATTACTTCGAAAATTTGAAGGACGAAGTGACTCGGAGGCGACAGGTTATGGGAGAGCCGTTTAAGATATATATGGTGCAGATGCAGACGCTAATGCGCCCACTACGTTACGCAGCGGAACGCGAACTCAAATATATATACAATAACAGCCTCCCCGACTTACGTGCATACGCGCGGCCGTACCAGTTCCGCAGCCTGACAGAGCTGATGCTGCTCGCCGATGAGTTCGAAGAAATCGAAAAAGACCAAGAAAAGCTGCGCCAGCGAAATCAGCCAGAGCAAACAAGTTTCAGGGCCATGAACGACGCTGGGAGTGGTAGCATGGGAGACAAACACCACCCCAGCCGGGAGACGGAAATCACAAGACCCAGGCCAGCTCCAAAGACGCAAGTGGAAAGCCCAAGGACCCACATCCAGAATCCAGCGAGGGCGTGCCGCGTGTGTGGTCAAGAGAACTACTGGGCAATAGAAGGCCGGAACGCCATGCTGGAGTTCTGCTGGCTATGTGGGCGGATAGGAATCAGAACGTCTGCTTGTTGCCAGTCGGGAAACGACCAGCCGCACCCGCCATCAAGGGGCGAGCGGGAACCGCACCGAGAAGGCCCCAGACGCCAGTAGGCGACATCTACGACGAGGGTGCACAGCTTTCGGCGACGGTTGGAATCGGCGCCGCACAATTTAAGGCCACGATCGATACCGGGGCAACAAGTAGCTTTGTTAGTGAAAAACTAGCTAACAGCCTGTGGAGCACAACACAAAGGTTGATTCGACCGGCAGACGGAAGCTGCACCCAAGTGGACAAAAGCCTGGAGGCGACAATACACTTGGGGAGGCTTGAGGCGAGGATACCATTGCTGGTCCTGCCTGGGGTGATCGACGACTTAGTGCTGGGCTGGGACTTCTTGGTCAGCAGTGGCATCACAGTGGAGTGCGCCGGGCTGAAACTGGAGATTGCGCCGAGGAACCCACGACATGGCGCACAACTGGAGGAGAGATTGTCGGTGGCAGTCGGGGGGTGGAAAAGGTGCGAGGAGAGCCACTCCACGAGGATGCGGAAGTGGAGGCGTTTCTCAAGAGAGAATTGGCAGCCTTCGACCACATCAAGGGAACCTCGAAGATCACCGAGCATCGGATCACGATGCATGACGAGCGACCCATCAAGCAGAGGTATTCCCCAAAGAATCCCAAGATGCAGGCCGAGATCAACGCAAAGATAGATGAGCTGCTGGCGAAAGGCTGCATTGAGCCTTCAAAAAGTAAACATAGCCCACCAATAGTCATGGTCAAGAAGATGACTGGGATATGGCGGCTATGTGTGGATTTCCGTAAGCTAGATTTATTTATTTATTTATTTATTTATTTAATAATGTTGACAAAGACGAGTGTCAACGAAAACAAAAATAATATATAAAAAGTAAAAAATAAGATTTAACAAAGCATAAATAGATAGCCTAAAGTAAAATTACAGCAATGTATACCCTAATAACATCACCGACCCGTTGGGGGAATTCTATTTGCCCGACCGGCCAGCTATGCCCCAAATCACAGCTCAATGTAGTCAGTGATGTTATTGGGATCTATAAATCAAAAGGTTTTGTTAATAGGAAACTTAAACAAAAATTAGTATTGAAATTAATAGCGTTAAAAAAATAAAAAAGAAAATAGGAAGCGATACCAGCTGGGAAATCACTGATAACGATGGGGGAGATTTTTGCCAGTCCGGCCGGCTATGCCCCTACTCATAGCTAGACTCTGTCAGTGATTTCCCGAAAGTGAACTGAAAGCAAGGATTTGATTAAAGGAAGAGAGAGTTCAGATGAGATGACGCTATAAAATTGATTATAATTATGGCAGAGGACATGAAACGAATTGTGCAAAGAATAATCTGTTGTGCACATAGGTAAATTCAAGGGACGAAAGTACCTGGTTGGTCTCCCAGGGACAGAGAAATTGAGACGACTTAAAAGAAAGATGGAGTCTATGTCACCAATAATCAATTTATGTAGAAAAATTACACCAAGAGATGATCTACGATTGATTAATGACGGAAGATCAAGGAGCAGAAGCCTACTGGAGTAAAATGGAAAACGTAGAATGGGGTCCCAATTCAATCCACGTAAAGCAAAGATTAAGAACTGTTTTTGGACAGACTCAATGCGATCCTGTTTAGTCTTATGCTGAGGAGACCATATACAAGAGCAGTACTCAAGGATTGGCCGGTTCAATTCAATTTCGACTTTTCTCCAATGACACAATTGGAGAAGCAGTCATTGTCTGTTCAGCTTCCTTTACTCCCTGTCCGGTCTCCTCCAACAGCCCCTGTGCCTTTGGTTGATCAGCCAGGCGTATCTTTGCCTCCAAATAATAATCGCGATATTACATCTTTTCCATCGGATATTGATGGAGCAATTGAGCCTAGTTCTTTACCCGGCCCTAGCAAAAAGAATGATACTGTTGAATTCCGACTTGTGCCGAATAAGAAAGTTAAGGCTTCAACGAAAGTTGTGAGCCCCATACGTGATTCTCAGCAAATTCCGGCTGCCCCCACATTAACGGTTGTTGCTCCGCGCAAACAAGTTTTTGTGTCAAGTCTTTCGGCAGATACGACTGTGGAATCAATATCTGCCTATATTTCAAGCAAATCCGCTGCCACTGTATTTATTTCTAAGTTTAATTTCTCGTCTCCTCGTGAAATTGCTTCCTTTAAAATTGGTGTGCCGATGGAATTGTTCTCAACTATATGTGATCCCAAATTTTGGCCACCACATATAGTTGTTCATGAATTCAAGGCTAAGAATCGGAATCGGCCATTGCCTGTTTCGATCAAAACCACAGTGGTACCAACTACTTCAAATATGGTACCAAAAAACTAGATCATACTCCTAATCAGGTCTCTATAATTTATCAAAATGTTAGAGGCCTTAGGAGTAAAATTAAGAACATGTTTTTAAATAGCTTTTCTTGTCAAAATGACATTATAGCCTTTACAGAAACGTGGTTAAATCCCTCAATTTATAACAGTGAAATTTTTTCAAGTAACTTCACTGCTTATAGACTTGATCGTTCGGACCGGAATGGGGGAGGTGTTCTTATCGCAGTTAACACTTCTTTCCATTCTGAACCGTTTAATTTTACGTCGCTCCATCATGCTGAAATTGTTGGTGTCAAAGTCACTGTACCAACATGTTCGCTATATGTGACCTGCTCGTACATTGCCCCCTCTTCTGATTTGCAAGTTTATATTGATCATCTAAACTGTATTAAAGAAGTCTTCGAATTTGTTCAAGATACTGACCTATTTGTGGTGTTAGGTGATTTCAATATTCCGAAAACTACTTGGTCTTTATTTTCTGATTCAAATTATTTTACTCCATCAAATCAACATGATTTTTTTTTCTCTTTGTTTCAAATGAACTCAGTCTCAAATCATTTGAACCGACTACTTGATCTTGTATTCATTAATGATAATTCCATTATTAATGTTTCTAGATCTTCTCCAATGTCTGTGCCGGAGGATAGCTACCATCCTACATTAGAGTTAACTTTGTCCCTATTTATTCCACCTGGTCTTTCCTCTTCTCCAAACCCTTCTACTTTTCGTCGTTGCTATCATAAATGTAATTTTAAATTACTCAATGATTTAATTAGTGCAGCCGATTGGTCCATTCTATATGACTAGGTTGACATCAATTTTGCAACTAGTTTTTTTTATGACACTCTAAATTCTATTTTAGATGTTTGTGTGCCTACTTGTGCTGTTTCACCACCTTCAAACAAGCCCCCTTGGTTTTCTCGAAGACTGTGTTCTTTAAAAAACATTAAGTCTAAATATTTTAAAAAATTTAAAAAATCTGGTGCGAATGTGGACTTTTCTAAATACTCTATAGCAAAGTCAAAATTCCACCTTCTGAATTCTCAATGTTACGAGAACTATTTATTTCGATGCAAAAGTCAATTTGTTCGGGACCCTAAACAATTTTATTCGTTTGTGAACTCGAAGCGTAAATCTTCTTGTTTGCCAAACACATTTTTTCATGGTCTGGATGAAGCTAGCAATGATTCTGATGCATCTGATCTCTTTGCTAATTTCTTCCAATCCACCTATTCTTCTTGTAGTCCCTTTAATATGTCGTATCCATATTATATTTCCTCACTAAATTGTGTTATTTCTCCTACTGTAAGCCTTGATTCCCTTTCATCTGCCATTGGCAGTTTAAAATCCTCTTTCTCCCCTGGGCCGGACAACATCCCTAGTTGTATTATTAAGGAGTGCAGTGGTTCCCTTGCGTTTCCATTGCTAAAGCTCTTTAACCTGTCTTTGGAAACATGTGTTTTTCCATATAGTTGGAAAGAATCTTATATCATTCCTCTCCACAAAAAAGGTGGCAGGTCTGATATTTCCAATTACAGGGGTATAGCAAAATTATCTGCTATACCAAAATTTTTTGAAAAAATAATTACCTTGACTTTGCAACATTTTTGCAAATCAATTTTATCTCCGACTCAGCATGGATTTGTACAGAGTCGGTCAACTGCAACCAATTTACTTCAGTTTTCCTCTTTGATAAATGATGGGTTTCTTGACAAAATGCAAACTGATGTAATTTACACCGACTTCAGTAAAGCATTTGATTCTGTTCATCATGAAATCCTTCTTTTAAAGTTAGACCTAATTGGATTCCCTCCCCCACTGTTGTCCTGGATTTCGTCTTATTTAAAAGATCGAACTCAAAGAGTTTCGCTTAGAGCATCCAAATCGAAACTCGTTTATGTTTCTTCGGGTGTACCGCAAGGTAGTCATCTCGGTCCATTACTCTTTACTCTTTTCATTAATGACCTTCCGTCTTTAATATCTTACTCTCAGATACTTATGTATGCTGATGATGTAAAACTTTTCCTGTCTTATGCTGACTCAGCCCATCACCTACGCCTGCAACAAGACTTTAATTCTATGCAGCTGTGGTGTGATGTTAATCATTTACATTTAAATTCCTCTAAATGTATGATTATGACTTTTAGTCGATCAAGACCCCAGCTTGTTAATTATTCAATTAACAGTATTCCTTTGAAACGTATTTTTGTAATCAAAGATCTTGGTGTACTCTTTGACTCCAAATTATGTTTCAACAATCATATTTCGATCATAGTAAATGAAGCCAAAGGTGTTCTAGGGTTCATTAAACGTTGGTCAAAAGAGTTTAATGATCCTTTTATAACCAAACTTCTTTACATTTCCCATTTCGGCCAATCCTTGAGTACTGCTCTTGTATTTGGTCTCCTCAGCATAAGAACAAACAGGACCGCATCGAGTCTGTCCAAAAACAGTTCTTAATCTTTGCTTTACGTGGATTGAATTGGGACCCCATTTTACGTTTTCCATCTTACTCCAGTAGGCTTCTGCTCCTTGGTCTTCCATCATTAATCAATCGTAGAACTTCCCTTGGAGTTATTTTTCTACATAAGTTGATTATTGGTGACATAGACTCCGTCTTTCTTTTAGGGCGTCTCAAGTTCTCTGTTCCTGGGAGACCAACCAGGTACTTTCGCCCCTTGCATTTAACTATGTGCAGAACAGATTATTCTTTGCACAATTCGTTTCATGTCCTCTGCCTGCACTACAATCAATTTTATAGCGTCATCTCATCTGAACTCTCTCTTCCTATAATTAAATCTTTGCTTTCAGCTCACCTTCGGGAAATCACTGACAATGCCTCGCTATGAGTAGGGGCATAGCCGGCCGGACTGGCTATAATCTCCCCCATCGTTATCAGTGATTTCCCAACTGGATTCGCTATGTATTTTCTATTTTTATATTTTTACTCTACTAATTTTAAAACATATAATTTATTTTTTTTAAGTTTTCTATTAACAAAACCTTTTTAATTATTTATACCAATAACATCACTGACTACATTTAGCTGTGATCTGGGGCATAGCTAGCCGGTCGGGCAAATAAAATTCCCCCAACGTGTCGGTGCTGTTATTGGGGTATTCATTGGTGTAATTTTTATCTAGGCTTTCTATTTATACCTTGTTTAAAGCTTATTTTTACTTTTTTAATTTTAAATAATATTTTTTGTTCTCGTTGACACTCGTCTTGTCAACATTATCATAAATAAAATAAAATAAAATAAAAAAAAATAAAAATTTCCTTAATACAGTTTAAATGATCAATGTAAACTTGTATATCGGAGGAAGGGGCAATATAGGAGCAAGTCATGTATAACGAGCGTGTTGGGAGTTTAACTTTGACCCCAATGATCTCGGCATGATCGAGCGATCTAAAAGTGAACGGTTCAGAATGGAAAGAAGTGTTAACAGCGATTAGAACACCACCACCATTCCGAACCGAACGATCAAGTCTATGGACATTGAAATTATTTGAAAAAATTTCACAGTTACAGACAGAGGAATTTAACCATGTTTCAGTAAAGGCTATAATGTCATTATGACATGAAAAGCTCTAACATTTTGATAAATTATAGAGACCTGATTGGGAGTGAAATCTAGTTTTTTGGTACATTAGTAGAGGTAGCGTGTACCAAAGAGGATTTGATCGAAACCGGCAATGGGCGATTTCGATTCTTAGGCTTGAACTCATGGACAACTATATGTGGAGGCCAAAATTTGGGATCACAAATAGTTGGAAACATTTCCACCGGCACATTGATTTTGAATGATGCAATTTCACGAGGAGTCGAGAAATTGAATTTTGAAATCAACACAGAGGATGCGGACTTACTGGAAATATAAGCAGAAACTGACTCCACTGTAGTATCTGCCGAAAGCCTGGATACAAAAACTTGTTTGCGCGGGGCAACAACTGTTAATGTAGGGACAGTAGGGATATGAGGAGGATCTGTCGTGTCACTCACAACTTTCGTTGAAGTCTTATTTTTCCGACTCGAGACCGGTCGAAAATCAACACCATCCTTCTTACTGCTCGGGCCCGGTAAGGATTCCGGGTCAATGGCTCCAGCAATAGAAGATGGAGAAGAAGTACCATTGAATTCATTTGTTGAAACCCGAGATAAAATTGAAAGATGCCTACCCGTTGCCGCGAGTGCATCAAGTTCTGGAGCAATTGCGTGAGGCACGATTCATAACAAGCTTGGACCTAAAGGACGGGTACTGGCAGATTCCCATAGAGAAATCCAGCCGGCCACTGACGGCATTTACAGTTCCAGGAAAGGGACTGTTTCAATGGAAAGTGATGCCATTTGGACTCCATTCGGCCCCAGCAATATTCCAGAGAGCACTGGATCGCGTCATTGGGCCAGATATGATGCGGCATGCGTTTGCATATTTGGATGACATTGTAGTGATTGGGAAAACTCGCCAAGAGCACATGGACAATCTGCGGGAGGTGTTCAGACGACTACGAGCAGAGAACTTGAAAATCAACATCGACAAGTGCGATTTCTTCAAGAAGGAGCTGAAATATCTGGGCCACAAAGTGACGGAGAATGGAATAATATGTCGCAATATGTGCAATATGTCGGAGTGGCGTCATGGTATCGCGGATTTGTCCCAGACTTTCAACAACAGTGCATCCCCTGAATGCGTTACTAAAGAAAGGCACCAAGTGGGAGTGGACAGAAGAACGGCAAAAGGCTTTCGCGACCGTTAGAGCCAAATTAACAGAGGCTCCAGTGCTAGCATGCCCAGATTTCTCCAAAACATTTTGCAAGCAACTATGGACTTGGAGCGATACTGACGCAAACATCAGAGGATGGGGAGCGCGTCATATCGTATGCCAGCAGAACACTCAATAATGCGGAACGGAATTATTCTGCCACCGAGAAAGAGTGTCTGCCTATAATCTGAAGCATCCGAAAGATGAGGCCATATCTGGAGGGGTACCATTTCATTGTGATAACGGATCACATGGCTTTGGAATGGCTCAACTTCATCGAGAGCCCGTCAGGAAGGATTGCTAGATGGGCGCTGGAACTGCAACAGTTTGACTTTGAAGTCAGATATAGGAAGGGCAATCTAAATGTCGTGGCAGACGCATTGTCTCGACAGCCATTGCCCCAGGAGACATGCCGAGGCGAACGACCAGTGTTCATGGGTCCAGAAACTGCGATGGAAGATAAAAATGAAGCCCCAAAAATTCCCTGACTATCTGGAAGCAGCGGGAGCACTGTATCGGCATATCCCACATCAGGCCGGGCACGAGGATGTGGCGGCGTGGAAACTATGTGTACCAAAAGGCAAGAGACCACAGGTGCTGAAGGAGAACCACGACGCAGTGGCGGCGGAACACCTTGGAAGCCGGAAAACAGTAGCACGGGTGGCAGCTCGCTACTATTGGCATGGACTGTATAGGGATGTGCGCACATATGTGCAACAATGCGAACTGTGTCAGCGGAACATTTAGAACATTTCTGGACGAGAACGGAGAGAACAAGAGAACCCGACTGAACGAGCAAATCGTACGGTGAAGACGATGATTGCGCATTTCGCTGGAAGCAACGGGGCTGGGACGAGACGCTGCCGGAGCTGACGTTGGCAGTCAACAGCAGTATTTCAGCATCAACGGGCTACAGTGCAGCCTTCCTGACGCAGGAACGAGAGCGGAGGCCCAAAGCACTGTACGACGTGGTAACAGTGGGCACCGGGCAAGCAACGCAAAGCCCAACTGTGAGAGCGAACAAGTTGGCAGAGGTGTTCCAGGTTGTGAGGCGCAGCTTGGAGAGAGCTGCACAGAATCAGGCGAGGCACTACAACCAGCGGCGGCGGCCATGGAGACCGGCCATTGGTGACCAGGTGTGGGCAAAGGAGCGACACCTGTCCAATGCTTCGCAGCGAAACTTTTCACCACGATATGGAGGACCATATACTGTGGTCGGCTTCATCTCGCCGGTGATCTGCAAAATAGGGTCAGGAGCGGATAAGCGAACGAGGACCGCTCATATAGCCGACCTGAAGCCATACAAGGCTGCAGGTGAGCAAGATGCCTCAACGGCTGGGGAAACGTAATTTTGCTTTTTATAAAATAAAAATTTTGTAAAATAAAAATTTTGCTTTTATTTGTAAAATAAAAAGTAAAATTTCATTTATATATGAGAAGGGGAAAGCATTTGCAAAGCAAAAGCTAGAACTTAAGTCAAATTGGTATGCGAGCAAGAGCCAAAATTAACAACAAATGCGCGCACAAACGAAAATGCAAGGCAAGTTGCGGAAGAAGAGGGCAACGAACTGCCGAATGCAGCTTCACGCTTAAGCATGAAGCATGCGCAGGAACAAGTGCACGCACCCATACGCATACAATCGCATGCAGTAGGCAATAGACAAAACGGGCAACAACAAATACACACACCTACACGCGCGAAATTGCAGAGAAGAAAGCGCAGGCGGGTAACCAAACCGGCGTCGAAACTTCGGGCACATCGGCACGCTGTACGTCGACCAGCCGTGCGCCTCCCGTTCCACCCAAGGAAAACGGTGAGGAGGCTGAGGCGACACCCCGCCTACGTGACGGCATGGACATCGTCGGAGATGGAGGAAACAACGCCATCACCGGGATCCTGGACATCGGCAAGCTCAGTGAGCAGCGGGGGCAACGAGACGCTCGAAGGATGGGCGACGCCGCAGTCTGATGACGAAGGATGGGCGACGCCACAGTCCGAGGACGAGATATGGGTACCGGCAGCTACGCCATACGTGCCAGATCGGGAAGCGGACGGACCCTGCATAAAAAACGGCAGATACTCGCCGCTGTCCACGTGGGAGCCGGCACGGCCTCCCACACCCTATCGTACCGAAGCGGCGGACAGCAACGAAACCATCGTCATCAGAGACACCGAGGACGAGGAGGAGCAGGGACCAGCGGAGGCGGCAGAAGAGTCCGACGTGATCGTCATCTCGTCGGACTCAGAAGACGAAGCGGAACCAGAGCCACCGACGGTCGCGTGGCGACAAAGGTCGAGCATGCTGGATAGTTTTCTGTGCATGAGCTGCAAGTAGAGGTATGTTGGCGAGAGGCGGTTGAAAAATGGTCACCAGGTTTTTAGCTGGAGGAGCAGCCGACGCAGCTTAAGCAGCAGCCGACGCAGCTTCAGCAGCAGCCGACTCAAGACGAGTGGAGGCCGATCCAGCTGCCACCGTTAAGCCGGCCGACACTACAACGGCAGCAGTCGGAACCGACGGCCCCGGGAGGAGAGGAAGGGGAAGGAGAGAAAAAGAAAGAGAATATATTAAAAAATTGAAAAGGAATATACTTCATGTACTCACTGCGGGGTGAAAGAAGCTTTGCGGAGAAGCTGAAAAATAGAAAAGAGAAACAGGGGTAATATTTTTCACACGGAGTGAATTATATGGAACCAGGCTTACCTTTTTCTTTCACACAAACGTGGTGACGCAAAACAGGTAATCATAACAACAGAGGATCGCTGGATCACGTTTAACAACACTAAGTGCGGTTAACAGCAGACGGAGTAATGCTGTTAACAGAACGCAAAGGTGAGCCGAGCGCCGAAATACGTCACAGCACTGCTTGCCGTTTACAGCAGGAGCACAAATGAGTCACAGCACTGCTTGCTGTTAACAGCAGGCACAGAGATGCATCACGGCACTGCTTGCAAACGGACGCTGATGCGAGATGTTGGCGCGAAAATTTAAAACACGAAGGCATCGTGTTTTTCCCGAAGGAAGAGAAGAGTGTGAGGAGCAACATAATGGGCCAAGAAGTATATATATATATTTAGGCATATATATATAAGGGCCCAGCTCCTTACATCAAACTCTTTAACGTTTGATATAAACACCGTAACGACATAGACTCACAGGAGTGGCTCTCTGTCGCACGCAGCTATTCAGCAATGGGCTCGTGTCGCACACACAGGCAAACGGTTAGCCGAAGTACCGTTCGCGTCTGCGCAGCAATAGCCGATGCAGTCGCGCATACGCAAGATATCGGGGCTTCGGCGAATGGAATGTTCGAGAACATCACGCGACGGCACCGTTAAGTGGACACGAACACCATAAGCAGGCCCCGCTCCAGCACGAAGCAGGGCCTGCCGCTGGCATATAAAAGGGAGACACAGCTGACGCCGTGGGAGAATTGAATAATATAAGAGGGCAAGTGAACAATATACGTGAGAGTGCTAACAAACGCAAAGTGCACAGGAGAAAAGCGAACTACGAAGGACTTTTAAGGACACCCAAGGACATCGAGGGATACGCAAGGACATCAAGGGACCTAAAAGGATCATACAGGACATCACGCCCAAGAGTCCCTTCAGCAACTACCGTCATCAAGACAGGACATTGGTGGACAGAATTCCCAGAATTGGCAGCTTTTAGCAAATCTTGGAGTGTGTGAGTGCTAGTTACAGGGTAGCCGTGCGGACTCAGAGTGAGTACACTGTCGTTTGCGAATGCGTAGGAGTGCTCGAAGGTAAGCCAGCGAGTAGGAGAGCCTATATGGAATCCGTGCGGAGTGCCGGAGTATACAGCAGCGAATCCTGGCGATCAGCCTAGCGAACCCAGAGCGAATCCTTTACGCGCAAGACAGACGTATCACACTCGGAAGGCCGGAGTGCCTTCAAAGACAGCGAATCGAGGCGAGTCCTTACGGATAGCAGGTACCTCAGGCAGGATACAAAAATTGTGAAATTACATGAACATAAGCACCACGAAGTGCAAAATATATCGCTTAAACTTGAAAACATAAAAGACTTATTATTATCGCCAGGTGCCTACAATATATAATAATATTGTTGCCACGAACACACAGTCGACTGAAACTCAGCCCGGCTGGAACTCGTAAAAACGAAGGTTCGTTTCCAGGTTTTTCAAAGGTTGGATCTGCCATTGGTAGATTGCTTGGTAACCAGGATACGTCCTTTATTTAGTGTGTTGGTTGGTCCGACACAATATGCGGTAACACGAATGCCTCTATTCGTGTCGTGTAATTTCCATTCTTTGATTTGATGAGGACGTTGACCCTGGACTTCATTGAATTGGGATTTCCTCCGATGCCTACAATTCTTATGGTTGAAATCACTGCTAGCTACAGTCTTTTTACCGTTCTTTCAGAAATCCTGTTGATTTGTGATCCTGAATCCAGAAGTGCCTGGAAATCTCCAAATCGGCCATTGTTTCCATGTGCTTCAACTAGAGCAGTGGCGAGTAGCACACAATTGTGTTTTGTACTATTTGCTGCGGCAGTTATTTTGACATCATGTGACTTCTCCAAGTGCAACAACGTATTATGTTTCTTGTTACACTTCATGCAGCTGCGTAAGAAGCATGCCTTTGCCATATGGTTGGGTCGCAAGCATCTTAAGCACAATTTTTTGGCTTGTGTCCATTTTATACTTTTAAACGTGCGTCTACGGATTTGGACACAAATTGTTCACATCGATAAATTCGATGCTCTGGTGAGTTGCATTTCCTTGCCAGTAGTACTAACAATAGTGGATCCCAATTGATAGTTTCTATACCAATATTTCTTAGTGCAGCAAGCGTTTCTTGGATTTTGTTGTGGAAGTTTCCTATTGCATCGTTAGTCACTGATGGTTGATCCAAAAGTTTTTGAAGAATTGTTGTCGTCAGAAACCGCTTGTTGTAGAAACAGTCCTTTAGCATAGTCAGGCGGCTTCAAAGTTGGACTCTGTCAAATCTAGATTTCTGACCAGTCTTTCAGCATCTCCGGAGAGGTTTGATTTTAGGTACCAGATTTTTTATACTGTTGGCAATGTTGAATAATAAATAATTTTATTAAATAGGTCATGAAACTGCTGCGATTTTAAATAGTTTCCATCAAATTTTGGTATGGATACCTTTGGCAACTGCACTTGAGGTTGTGTAGCTGCAGCAGTAATTGAAGGTCTCACATCAATTGGTGTGCTTTGGATTTGGAAAATGGCTGCCTCCGCATTTAAATAGTTTGTCATATTGTATCTAAGCGCGATTGGATCTTCAAACGTTCTGAAGATCTCGAAGTGAATATGGTTAATTTTTTCCCAAAATTCCTTTGGCCAAGCATTCTCTGCAATGCTGCTAGTAGAGCAGTTTGATGCCTTTGGAAAGGTATCAAAGCCATGCGTGCTGTCTCCCTAGGGTCAAATTTGGTCAAAATCTTGGAAAATTCCTCTTGATTTACTACAATATCTTTGATTTTTGAGAAGTAATTCTCTTTTGTATAAGAATTGTCTAATGGTTTTTAAGAAATTAGAATTTTTATTTTTTGATTCCCTTGATCGAAGGCAGTTCAGAGCTAATTTAATTGATGAGCTTTATTACGGAAGTATGTCGAAATTGACTTCCTTTCCTGAGGATACTTTTTATAACTTCTAATTATAAGTTGGATCTCCTCACCAATAATAATATAACCGACATGTGCGAGCAAGCGACCAAAATGTGGTGCTGTCCGCACAAATCAATTAATAGACTATATATGCCGGCTTAGCAATGCGGCTGCACTGAGAGTCCGAATTAGGATGAAAGAGGGACCATGAAATTCAGCGAGAGAGTAGCAGCCACATGAACAGCTGCTCTTCCAATTATTTTGCTCTCCTTAGGATGACCGCTCATCTGTGCTGCTGGTGCTGCGCAACAAGTATGGTTTATATCCTGAACCCATGGAAAATGGGATTTTAGGGTATAATGGTTTTATGACAATGTATGTAACAGGCAGAAGGAGGCGTGGCAGACCCCATAAAGTATATATATTCTTGATCAGGACGATGAGCTGAGTCGATATTGCCGTGTCCGTCTGTCCGTCTGTCCATCCGTCCGTCTGTCAGTCCGTATGAACGCAGTGATCTCGTAAACCACAAAAGCTAGAGATTTGAGATTTTAGATATATATTCTTGTATACCATACGCAGAACAAGTTAATTTTTTTTTTTCGATTACTCAATCCCTTTAATATCGATAACAATCGATATTTTGACTTTGTTTGTAAGCTAAGTTAAGGACCTTAATATCTAGAGAAACCAAATTGACTATTTAGGTTTCTGTGATGCAAATACAGATAATAAACTTTTTAAAGTTTGGATACCTCCCCCCATTAGCCCCAAATGTGAAAAAACGTATTTAAAATACTAGGGAGTTGAAATTTTGCATATATATACCTTTTGATGTCAGTAATATGTTCAGATAAAACATGTAAGCTAGATTGTTTAAAACACCGCCTCGGACTTGATTCAGGGGATCTCGTAGTCGGGCAGACCCGACTAGGGCGTTCTTTCTTGTTTTCTACTGTGTCTATAAAAGTGAAGATTGACGTATTTACTAATTTTTGACCTTAACGTAAAATTTTCGGAATTTAAGAATTTTTTAAATTTTGTCGAAGAAGGTGAAGGAGAGTTATAGGTGTAAATTACCTACTTGGCACGTCGCTAATGGGATTAGCTTTATATACTATATATTTCTGTATGTTCATACAAATATATGTTTTAAGTTTCAATACTCTGGCTTTAACAACGCCCAAAATATTGTTGGATTTATGTTAAATACTAGATAGTCTTCCCGATTTGCAACGCCCGTAGTGGATATAACTAATTACTTAATCTTAAGAAATGGTCAGCAGTAGCCTACTTTGCAAAATTTCGATGTTTTAGCTCTTAAACTTTTCCACGCCCCCAAATTGACATAGTTCTCTATATGCTAAATATGTTTGTATGAATGCGGTATACACAAGTTTATGGTCCACATTTGATCAAGAATATATATTGTTTGTATGGTCGGAGATGCTTCTTCTGTGCGTTGGAAACTTTTGACCAAAATGAATATACACTTTTTACAAGGGTATAATAATTATATAATACAAAAAAGGTTTAAATTGTGATTTTCTTTGCAGCTGAACTTAATTAAATTGATTTCGTAAAATGTGGACCCGGTATCCAAAATATAAAAAAAATAGCATATGTAATTTTTCATAAAGAGAAAAATGCAAAATTTTTGGATATAGCTAAAAAGATGTGAAAGATATGCTGAAAAAACTGAATCATTGACACGAAAAAGCTATCGAATATCTAAAGCAAACTCGATAGGCTCACTATATACAACAATTTCAAGTCTCTAACTCTTATAAGTTCTGACATCGAAGCGTTCATACATACAGACAGACGGACAGGCCTAAATCGACTCAGCTGAAAATCAACATTGACAATTGCGATTTTTTCAAGAAAGACCTGAAATACCTGGCCGCAAAGTGCCGGAGAATGGTAGCTGAAATCGCAGAGCTGAAGCCGCCATCCAACATTAAGGAGTTAAGGCAATACGTGGGAGTGGTATCGTGGTACCGACGATTCGTCCCAGGCTTTGCAACAACAGTGCATCCCCTCAATGCGCTTCTTAAACATGTAAGATCGCTGTAGTCGGGACTGCCCGACTACGAGATCCATAAAGACAGATCTGAATGCTACAGTAAAAAAAATTTGCTTTTGCACAAAAAATGTTGACAGCAGCGGGAATTAAGCCTGCGATTTCTCGCTTGCAAGCCGCCATCTCTAACCATTGCACCACACTCTTCATATTATTCTTAGTGACAAAGACGCCACTAAAGTATCAGCGGCGCGAATTACAATGCAACTGAAATTGCGATCTTACAAATTAAATTTAAAGAATAATGCACACATTTGAATGTATGTGTTGTAACGAACCTTCGGTTATTCCGAGTCTAAACCGGGCTGAGTTTCAGTCGACTGTGTGTTCGTGCCAACAATATTTATAATTGTAGGCACCTGCGATAGTACTAAGTCTTGTTATGGTTTGAGTTTGAGCGGTATATTTTGGACTTCGATTGGCTTATTTCTAAGTATTTGTACAACTGTTGTTTTCCTGCCTAAGGCACTCCTGCTATCCGCAAGGATTCGCCTCCTATGAGCACACTTGGCTGTGTGATTCGCTATTTGCGAGGCAGTCCGGCTTTCCGAGTGCGCTACGTCTCTCTTGCACGCACAGGATTCGCTCTGGGCACACCGGGTTATCGCCAGGATACGCTTCTGTATACTCCGGATTTCATACAGGCTCTCCTACTGCCGGATTCACCTTAAGCACTCCGACGTATTCGTAAGAGACGGCGTACTCACTCCGAGTATGCACGGCTACGTCGCAAATAGCACACACTCACTCCAAGATTCGCCAAAGCTGCCTATCTGCTAGAGCTGCCCACCATTGTCCTGTCATGGTGGCAGTTGTTGCTGAATGTCCTTCGGCGTGAGGTCCTGTGGTGTTGTTCTGATGTCCTTCGATGTCCTTGCGTATCCCTCGTCACTTTTCACTGGCACTTTTACTTCTGTTCACTTTCACTTGCAATAATCTTCTCTCCTGTGTCGGCTGCATTTCTCCTTTTATATGCCATCGGCAGGCCCTGCTTCGTGCTGGAACGGGGCCTGCTGATGGTGCTCATGTCCGCTTAACGGTGCCATCACGCGATCGTCCAGAACATTCCATTCGCCGTTGTCTGCGCGGCGGCGTCTGCTATCGCTGCGCAGTCGTGAACGGTACTTCGGCTAACGGCCCGTTGTTCGTCTGTGTGCGCGACACGAGCCCATTGCTGAATAGCCGAGTGCGACAGAGAGCCACTCCTGTGCGTCTGTGTCGCGTTCGGCGTAGCGGGGTTTACTCCAACCGTTATGGAGTTTGCTGTGAGGAGCTATATATAGGGCCGTTATATATATATGCCTATATATATATATATAACTCCCTGGCCCATCATATTGCTCCTCACTTTCCCCTCTTCCTTCGGGAAAACACGATGCCTTCGTGTTTTAAACGTCCCGCCAAAGTGTCGCTTGCAAGCAGTGCAGGGATGCATTTCTTCACCTGTTAACAGCAAGCAGTGACGTATTTGGATGCCGTGCTGTTAGCCCGCGCCGCTGTTAATGGTGATCTGCTGTTAACAGTGATCTGTTGTTAACAGTGATCTTTTTGTTAACAGCACGCAGGGTTGCATTTGGATGGTCGAATCACTTTTGCGTTAGCTAGTTGTGAGACGTTGTTTTGCGCACCCACGTTGTGTGCGAAAAAAAAAAAAAAGGTAAGCCGGGTTCCATTATCTTCACTCCGCGTGAAAAATACTACCCCTTTTCTTTTTCTCTCTTTTTTTTTCCAGCTGATGTTACTTCGGCCCTTTCACCCCGCCGTGAGTAAACGACATATCTGTGTCACTCCAATTTTACTTCGCTCTCTCTCTCAACTTCCCCTTCCCCTCCTCGTATATGCCTGTATACACGTCAGCACCGCACGAGTGGCGCACACGGTATCGGCAACCGTCTGCCCACACAATTCACGCTCCTCGGCCCTGTGGGGTTTTGGTGCGCCGTAGATGCTCCACCACCTCCATCGGCCACTCGTCTTCCGCCACCTTGGTCCACTCGCCGATCGGCCCGGCTTCTGGCCACGAAGCCTGCCGCTGCAGTGTGGGGCGCACCGTTCCCGGGGCCGTTGGTTCCGACTGCTGCCGCTGCAGCGTCGGACGGCCTGACAGCGGTAGCCGGATTGGCCTCCACTCCTCCTTGTCCTGCTGCTGCTGTTGAGGAGACTGCTGCTGCTGCTGTTGTTGTTGTTGCGGTGGCTGATGCTGCTGCTGCTGCTGCGTCGGCTGATGCTGCTGCTGTTGTTGTTGTTGCGGTGGCTGATGCTGCTGCTGCTGGGTCGGCTGATGCTGCTGCTGCTCCTCCAGCGAAAAGCCTGGCGGCCACGCCTCGACCGCCTCTCGCCAGCAAATCTCTACATGTACTTCGTGGCACACGAAGCCATTGCGGATCTTCGACATTCGTCGCCACGCGACCGTCGGTGGCTCCGGTCCCACCTCTCCTTCGGAGTCCGACGAGATGACGATCACGTCGTCCTCTGCCGCTTCCGCTCCTGACTCCTCCGAATCGGAGATGACCACCGCCTCGCCGATGTCGGCCTCCTGGCTGCGGTATGGCCAGCGGCGAATACCTCCCATTAATGATGCGGGTCCCATCCCTTTCCCAGTCCGGCAAGTATGTTGCGGCCGCCGGTGTGCCCACTTCGTCATCGGACTGGGGCGTCGCCCATCCTCTGCGCGTTTCGTCGCCCGGCCAGTATGGCGAGTCTGGCGTTGCCCATCCCTCGTCCTCGGACCGGGGCGTCGCCCATCCTCCGCCCGTTCCGCTGCTCACCGAGCTTGCCGGCGCCCATGATCCCGGTGATGGCGCTGGCTCCTCCAGGTCCGGTGACGTCCACACCGTAAGGTAGGCTGGGTGCCGCCTTAATCTTCTCCCGGCCTTCCGCGGGTGAAATGGCAACCGCACATGTGGTCGACGGACCATGTGCCGGCGTGCAATATCGCTGGCCAACAGGCGAGGATCGGCCGGGTGAATTTTACCGACGCCGTAGTTCGGGGCGCCGGCCGCTGCTTGCTGTGACTGTTCCTTGATGTGCTCCATATTGCTTTTGAATAGGCCGAGCTCGTGCCAGCGGCCCCCTTTTATACCCTTCGGGCGTGAGTGTGGGCGTCGGTGGCGTCTAGCGGTTCCTTTGTGCCCTCTCTTTTCTCGGTCGTACTCTTCTGACAGCCTCGCCTTATCGCTGAATCCGCTGTTGCTATGCGCGCCGCTCAGTCGGTTTTTCTCTTCGCTCTTGTCTTTTGTTGTTGCGCAATTCGGCTATTGCCTACTGTCTGCGCTTGCGCGTGTATATGTGTATGCATTTTGTTGTTGCCTGTTTTTGCTTGTGCATACTTCCCACGCTTGCGCGTGTCTATGTGCGTGTATTTTGTGCGCACGCTTACGAGCGGCGCAGCATTCGGCAGTTCGTTGCCCTTTTCTTCCGCTGCTCGTCTTGCATTCTCGCTTTTTTTTCCCTTTGCGCCTGTGCGAGTATTGGTGCATGCAATTAGCTCTTGCTTGTGCTTTGTTTTTGCTAACTTTGCAAATGCTGTTGGTCTATGCATTGCTAATGCTTGCAAATGCTTTCCCCTTCTCAACTTATTAAAATTTTAATTCGTATATTGAAGAAGAAAAACAAATTTTAATTTCCCTCTGACGTTGAGGCATTTTGCTCACCTGATGCCTTACATGGCTTTAGGTCGGCTATATGAGCCGTTCTCATTCGCTTGCCCGTGCCTGCTTCCATCTTACAGATTACCGGCGAGATGAAACCAACCACGGTATATGGGCCTCCATAACGTGGAGCTAGTTTTGCTGCGAAGCCGTCTGCAGCATTGGATAGGTGTCGCTCCTTTGCCCACACCTGGTCCCCAATGGCCGGTTTCCATGGCCGCCGCCGTAGGTTGTAGTGTCTCGCCTGATCTTGCGCAGCTTTCTCCAAGCTGCGCCTTACAACCTGGAACACCTCCGCCATCTTGGTCGCTCTCTCCGTTGGGCTTTGCGTTGCTTGCCCGGTGCCCACTGTTACCACGTCGTACAGTGCTTTGGGCAGCCTCGGCTCTCGTCCCTGCGTCAGGAAGGCTGCGCTGTAGCCAGTTGATGCTGAGACACTGCTGTTGACTACCAATGTCAACTCCGGCAGCGTCTCGTCCCAGCCCCGCTGGTTGCTCCACGCAAACTGCGCAATCATCGTCTTCACTGTACGATTTGCTCGCTCCGTCGGGTTTTCTTGCGGCGTATATGGCGCCGTCAATGCCTCACCCCAAGCTTCTCCAGAAAAGTTTTAAATGCTCGGCTAGTGAATTGTGTCCCATTATCGGTGATGAGCACCTTGGGTGCCCCGAATCGGGCCAAGATCCGCTCCCGAAATGCCTTTTGCAGCGTCGCTGTGTTAGCGCTTCGGAGGGGCACCATTTCCGTCCACTTGGAGAATCTGTCGACGAACACCACTAGCATGGTATTAGCATGCTTGGACCTAGGCAGAGGTCCCACGAAGTCGGCGCACACGGTGGCCCACGGCTCCTCAGGGATCTGTGTCAGCATCTTGCGTTCTTCTGTCCACTCCCACTTGGTGCCTTTCTTTAGTAACGCATTCAGGGGATGCACTGTTGTTGAAAGTCTGGGACAAATCCGCGATACCATGACGCCACTCCGACATATTGCACATATTGCGACATATTATTCCATTCTCCGTCACTTTGTGGCCCAGATATTTCAGCTCCTTCTTGAAGAAATCGCACTTGTCGATATTGATCTTCAATTTCGCTGCTCGTAGTCGTCGGAATACCTCACGCAGATTGTCCATATGCTCCTTTCGCGTTTTCCCAATCACAATGATGTCATCCAAATAGGCAAACGCATGCGGCATCATATCTGGGCCAATGACACGATCCAATGCCCTTTGAAATGTTGCTGGAGCCGAATGGAGTCCAAATGGCATCACTTTCCACTGAAAGAGTTCCTTTCCTGGAACTGTGAATGCAGTCAGTGGCCGACTGGATTTCTCCATTGAGATCTGCCAGTATCCGTCCTTCAGATCCAAGCTTGATATGAACCGTGCATCACGCAATTGGTCCAGAATGTGATGCACCCGCGGCAGCGGGTAGGCATCTTTCACTGATCTGGCGTTGATCTGACGGAAATCCACACATAGCCGCCATTTCCCGGTCTTCTTGACCATTACTATCGGTGCGCTATGTGGGCTCTTCGAAGGCTCGATGCAGCCCTTCGCCAGCAGCTCATCTACCTTTGCGTTGATTTCGGCCTGCATCTTGGGATTCTGCGGGAAATACCTCTGCTTGATAGGTCGATCGTCATGCATCGTGATCCGGTGTTCGGTGATATTCGAGGTTCCCTTGGTGTGGTCGAAGGCTGCCAATTCTCTTTTGAGAAACTCGTCCACTTCCACATCCTCGTGGAGTGGCTCTCTGGGCGCCTTTTCCATCTCCTGGGTTGCCGTGTCCGAGATGCCGACTGCCACCGACAATCTCTCGTCCCGTTGTGTGTAATGTTGTGGATTCCTCGGCGCAATCTCCAGTGTCAGTCCGGCGCGCTCTATTATGATGCCTATGCTGACTAAAAAGTCCCAGCCCAGCACTAAGTCGTCGATCACCCCGGGCAGGACCAGCAACGGTATCCTTGCTTCTCGCCTACCCAAGTGGACTGTCGCCTCCAGGAGTTTGTCCACTTGGGTGCAGCTTCCGTCTGCCAGTCGAATCCATCTTCGCGTGGTGCTCCACCGGCCCACGTCACCGAGCCTGTTAGCTAGCTGTTCACTAACTGCTCGTCGCTCCGGTGTCGATCGTGGCCTTAAACTGTTCGGCGCCGATTTTAACCGTCGCCGAAAGTTGTGCACCCTCGTCGTAGATGTCGCCTACTGGTCTGGGGCCTCCTCGTTGCGGTTCCCGCTCGCCCCTGGATGGCGGGTGCCGCTGGTCGTTTCCCGACTGGCAACACGCGTGCGTCCTGACTCCAATCCGCCCACATTGCCAGCAAAACTCCAGCATGGCATTTCGGCACTCTATTGCCCAGTGGCCCTCTTGGCCACACACGCGGCATGCCTTCGCTGGGTTCTGGATGTGGGTCCTCGGGCCTTCCACTTGCCTTCTTGGAACTGGCCTATGCCTTGCTATTTCTGTCTCCCGGCTGGGGTGGTGTGTGCTTCCCATGCTACCACTCCCAGCGTCGTCCATGGCCCTAAACCTTGTTCTCTCTGGCTGCATTTGCTGGCGCAGCTTTTCTTGGTCTTTTTCGATTTCTTCGAACTCATCGGCGAGCAGCATCAGCTCTGTCAGGCTGCGGAACTGGACGGCCGCGCGTATGCACGTAAGTCGGGGAGGCTGTTATTGTATATATATTTGAGTTCGCGTTCCGCTGCGTAACGTAGTGGGCGCATTAGCGTCTGCATCTCCACCATATATATCTTAAACGGCTCTCCCATAGCCTGTCGCCTCCGAGTCAGTTCGTCTTTCAAATTTTCGAAGTAATCTCGTGGTAAGAAATACTCCTGAAAATTTGCGACGAAGGTCGACCATGCTGTCCAATATCTATTGTTGGCTATGTACCTTTTTAACGCCATGCCTTTCAACAGCTCCGGCATGGCTCTCGGGACTAGGTCCAGCTCTAGGCCGTACGTCTCCGCCGACCATTCCACCTGCTCCAAAAATTCTAGTGGCTTCGTTGTTCCATCGAACCGGAAGCCCCACTCTCGCACCTGCTTAGCCACCTTTGGATATTCGGATGCCGTTGGAATCGCCCCCGTGTCCTCACCTCCGGCTGTGGTGTCGAGGTGGCCCTGTTGCCGATCCTGGAGGCGCGTGGCCGCACTCGTCGATAGTACACTCAGTCTCGCGATGTTGTCCATGCCGTCTATCTCTTCATCCTCTATTGCCACGGTTGGCACTTCTTCTCTTGCCGGTGAGATTTGGCCATGTAGGTTGGCGAGTTCGGCGATCCTCAGAGAGTATGGGATTCGTCCCTCGTTTGTCATCACCCACTCGCCAAACTGTCTCCGCATCACGGCGAGTATGCCTGACAGGCTTATGCCAAACTCGCAGCCATAAACGAGAGAGAGTTCTTTGAGAGCGATTGTCGTGTTTTTGTGTGCTCTGCAATTGTTTGCCTTTATCGTGTTTTATACCTGATAAAAATTGTCAACTTTTGATCATTTTAAATATTTGAGGCAAGTGTTTGTTTTATGCAAAGATATAATCTGTTGATCACATCGGTATTTTGATTTTACGGCGTCTGCGTAATATTTATATTGTTGTGCTTCTTATTTGCTTTTTTTGGCGTTTCTATTTTTCATACACTTGTTTGTTTGTGTAGTGCTTTCGGCTTTGTGCTCAAAAACGTTCGTGTTGTTGTTTTTCTGTGCTGATTCGTTTTTGCAGTGCAACGATAAGTTCTCTTGAGTGTTTACTCTTTCGCCTTTTCTGTCTCTCTCGCCTTTCTTTCTTCTTTTGCGCTCTCTCAATTCTTTTCCGTTGCTCTGTTGTTTAACCCCAGTTGGAAATATGTCGTGTTGTAAGAAAACTTGCATATCGCCAAGCCGTTGATTCTGCACAGCCGCAATTTATTAGTTGTTGGCTGTGTCAGAATTTAATGCATGCTAAATGTGCAGGCCTTACAGGGCGCGATTGCGACCGAATTACAGCAACTCCCAAAGCTGGGAGTGGTGGCTTAATTTGGTCTTGTCCAAGTTGTTTGGACAAGCAATTTTCATTCTCTAAAATGTATAATACATTGAGAATTGATTTTTTAAAATTGAAAAATGTAGCTAAGCAGTTGACTAGCGAGTTCGAAACTAGCAGTGAACGCCTTAGTGAGTTCAATTTTGACTGTGCTCCCAAAGCACAATTACAGATGCAATCATTACCGGTTACATCTCAATTGCCTCCTTTACCAGCTCCGTCCCCTTTAGTTGTTCAGCCAATTTTATCTCGGATTTCAACAAATGAATTCAATGGTACTTCTTCTCCATCTTCTATTGCTGGAGCCATTGACCCGGAATCTTTACCAGGCCCGAGCAGTAAGAAGGATGGTGTTGATTTTCGACCGGTCTCGAGTCGGAAAAATAAGACTTCAACGAAAGTTGTGAGTGACACGACAGATCCTCCTCATATCCCTACTGTCCCTACATTAACAGTTGTTTCTCCGCGCAAACAAGTTTTTGTATCCAGGTTTTCGGCAGATACTACAGTGGAGTCAGTATCTGCTTATATTTCCAGTAAGTCCGCATCCCCTGTGTTGATTTCAAAATTCAATTTCTCGACTCCTCGTGAAATTGCATCATTCAAAATCAATGTGCCGGTGGAAATGTTTCCAACTATTTGTGATCCCAAATTTTGGCCTCCACATATAGTTGTCCATGAGTTCAAGCCTAAGAATCGAAATCGCTCATTGCCTGTTTCGATCAAATCCTCTTTGGTACACGCTACCTCTACTAATGTACCAAAAAACTAGATTTCACTCCCAATCAGGTCTCTATAATTTATCAAAATGTTAGAGGCCTTAGGAGCAAAATAAAAAACCTGTTTTTAAAGAGCTTTTCATGTCATAATGACATTATAGCCTTTACTGAAACATGGTTAAATTCCTCTGTCTGTAACTGTGAAATTTTTTCAAATAATTTCAATGTCCATAGACTTGATCGTTCGGTTCGGAATGGTGGTGGTGTTCTAATCGCTGTTAACACTTCTTTCCATTCTGAACCGTTCACTTTTAGATCGCTCGGTCATGCCGAGATCATTGGGGTCAAAGTTAAACTCCCAACACGCTCGTTATACATGACTTGCTCTTATATTGCCCCTTCCTCCGATATACAAGTTTACATTGATCATTAAAACTGTATTAAGGAAATCTTCGAATTTGTTCAAGATACTGACTTATTTGTGGTGTTAGGTGATTTTAATATTCCGAACACTACTTGGTCTTTATTTTCTGAATCAAATTATTTCATTCCATCAACTCAACATGATTTTTTTGATGGAATGCTTGACCTTCCTTTGTTTCAAATGAACTCAATATCAAATCATTTGAACCGAATTCTTGATCTTGTATTCATTAATGATAATTCCATTATTGATGTTACTAGATCTTCTCCACTGTCTGTTCCGGAGGATAACCACCATCCTTCATTAGAGCTAGCTTTGTCCCTAATTATTCCACATACTTTTTCTTCTTCTGTAAACTCTTCATCACTTCGTCGTTGCTATCATAAATGTAATTTTAAATTACTAAATGAGTTAATTAATTCAACTAATTGGTCAATTTTGTATGACTCAGTTGACATTAATTTTGCAACTAGCTTCTTCTATAACACTTTAAACTCTATTTTAGATGTTTGTGTGCCTACCTGTGCTGTTTTGCCCCCCACAAATAAGCCCCCTTGGTCTTCTCGAAGACTCAATAATTTAAGAAATATTAAATCTAAATATTTCAAAAGATTTAAAAAAACTGGTGCGAATGTTGACTGGTCTAAATATATTATAGCAAAGTCAAAATTCCACCTTCTTAACTCTCAATGCTATGAGAATTATTTATTTCGATGCAAAAGTCAATTTGTTCGGGACCCTAAACAATTTTATTCGTTTGTAAACTCGAAGCGTAAATCTTCTTGTTTGCCAAACACATTTTTTCATGGGTTGAATGAAGCTAGCAATGATTCTGATGCATCTGATCTCTTTGCTAATTTCTATTCACCTATCTATCCACCTATTCGGCTTGTAGTCCCTATAATATGTCATACCCATATTATATTTTTTCGCTAAATTGCCCTATTTCTCCTACTATAAGCCTTGATTCCCTTTTATCTGCCATTGGCAGTTTAAAATCCTCTTTCTCCCCTGGGCCGCACAACATCCCTAGTGGTATTCTTAAGGAGTGCAGTGGTTCCCTTGCGTTTCCATTGCTAAAGCTCTTTAACCTGTCTTTGGAAACAAGTATTTTTCCGAATATTTGGAAAGAATCTTATATTATTCCTCTCCACAAAAAAGGTGGTAGGTCTGATATTTCCAATTACAGGGGTATAGCAAAATTATCTGCTATACCAAAATTATTAGAAAAAATAATTACCTCGACTTTGCAACATTTTTGCAAATCAATTTTATCTCCGACTCAGCATGGATTTGTTCAGAGTCGGTCAACTGCAACCAATTTACTCGAGTTTACCTCGTTGATAAATGATGGTTTTGTTGACAAAATGCAAACTGATGTAATCTACACCGACTTCAGTAAAGCATTTGACTCTGTTCATCACGAAATCCTACTACAAAAGTTAGACCTTATTGGATTCCCTCCCTCACTATTATCCTGGATTTCGTCTTATTTAAAAGATCGAACTCAAAGAGTTTTGCTCAGATCATCCAAATCGAAACTAGTTTATGTTTCATCGGGTGTACCACAAGGTAGTCATCTGGGTCCATTACTCTTTACTCTCTTCATTAATGACCTTCCGTCTTTAATTTCTTACTCTCAGATACTTATGTATGCTGATGATGTAAAACTTTTCCTGTCTTATGCTGACTCGTCGCATCACCTACGCCTGCAAAAAGATTTTAATTCTATGCAGGTGTGGTGTGATGTTAATCAGTTACATTTAAATTGCTCTAAATGTATAATTATGTCTTTCAGTCGTTCAAGACCCCAGCTTGTTAATTATTCAATTAACAGTATTCCCTTGAAACGTATTTTTGTAGTCAAAGATCTTGGTATACTCTTTGACTCCAAATTATGTTTCAACAGTCATATCTCGACTATAGTAAGTGAAGCCAAAGGTGTTCTAGGGTTATCTTTTATAACCAAACTTCTTTACACTTCGCTTGTTCGGCCAATCCTTGAGTACTGCTCTTGTATATGGTCTCCTCAGCATAAGACTAAACAGGATCGCATTGAGTCTGTCCAAAAACAGTTCTTAATCTTTGCTTTACGTGGATTGAATTGGGACCCCATTCTACGTTTTCCATCTTACTCCAGTAGGCTTCTGCTCCTTGATCTTCCGTCATTAATCAATCGTAGATCATCTCTTGGTGTAATTTTTCTACATAAATTGATTATTGGTGACATAGACTCCATCTTTCTTTTAAGTCGTCTCAATTTCTCTGTCCCTGGGAGACCAACCAGGTACTTTCGTCCCTTGAATTTACCTATGTGCACAACAGATTATTCTTTGCACAATTCGTTTCATGTCCTCTGCCATAATTATAATCAATTTTATAGCGTCATCTCATCTGAACTCTCTCTTCCTTTAATCAAATCCTTGCTTTCAGTTCACTTTCGGGAAATCACTGACAGAGTCTAGCTATGAGTAGGGGCATAGCCGGCCGGACTGGCAAAAATCTCCCCCATCGTTATCAGTGATTTCCCAGCTGGTATCGCTTCCTATTTTCTTTTTTATTTTTTTAACGCTATTAATTTCAATACTAATTTTTGTTTAAGTTTCCTATTAACAAAACCTTTTGATTTATAGATCCCAATAACATCACTGACTACATTGAGCTGTGATTTGGGGCATAGCTGGCCGGTCGGGCAAATAAAATTCCCCCAACGGGTCGGTGATGTTATTAGGGTATACATTGCTGTAATTTTACTTTAGGCTATCTATTTATACTTTGTTAAATCTTATTTTTTACTTTTTATATATTATTTTTGTTTTCGTTGACACTCGTCTTTGTCAACATTATTAAATAAATAAATAAAAAAATAAATAAAAAATATCGTAGCACATCCTCTTTTTTAAGGTTATATACCCACGCTCGTACCATTTTTCTAACTTTTATTAATATCGCAGGGACACAACGTTGGGCGCCAGTTGTAACGAACCTTCGGTTATTCCGAGTCTAAGCCGGGCTGAGTTTCAGTCGACTGTGTGTTCGTGCCAACAATATTTATAATTGTAGGCACCTGCGATAGTACTAAGTCTTGTTATGGTTTGAGTTTGAGCGGTATATTTTGGACTTCGATTGGCTTATTTCTAAGTATTTGTACAACTGTTGTTTTCCTGCCTAAGGCACTCCTGCTATCCGCAAGGATTCGCTTCCTATGAGCACACTTGGCTGTGTGATTCGCTATTTGCGAGCCTCTCCGGCTTTCCGAGTGCGCTACGTCTCTCTTGCACGCACACGATTCGCTCTGGGCACACCGGGTTATCGCCAGGATACGCTTCTGTAAACTGCGGCGATCCGCACGGATTTCATACAGGCTCTCCTACTGCCGGATTCACCTTAAGCACTCCGACGTATTCGTAAGAGACGGCGTACTCACTCCGAGTACGCACGGCTACATCGCAAATAGCACACACTCACTCCAAGATCCGCCAAAGCTGCCTATCTGCTACAGCTGCCCACCAATGTCCTGTGATGTGCTTCGTGCTGGAACGGGGCCTGCTGCTATCGCTGCGCAGTCGCGAACGGTACTTCGGCTAACGGCCCGTTGTTCGTCTGTGTGCGCGACACGAGCCCATTGCTGAATAGCCGAGTGCGACAGAGAGCCACTCTTGTGCGTCTGTGTCGCGTTCGGCGTAGCGGGGCTTACTCCAACCGTTATGGAGTTTGCTGTGAGGAGCTGGGCCGTTATATTTATATGCCTATATATATATATATATAACTCCGTGGCCCATCATATTGCTCCTCACAAAGTGCACATATATAGACAATGTGCGCTGCACACGTATTGGCGCTCGCTGCCGCGTGCTTTTGACAAAATGATTTGTTTCATAACTTTTATGTTACTAAACGGATTTCAATAACATTTTCAGCGATGCATTCTTTCATTTTATTTAAATTACTTTTTTACGTAGGACATTAAAAAAAAATTTAATTGTGGATTAAATATTTTTTTTTTTTGTAAAAATTGATTTTGTAAAATGTGTGGCCGGTATCCAAAATATTAAAAAATACAAAATGCATTTTAAAATTTTATTTACAAGAAGCTAAGTGCAAAGTTTGGTGACTGTAGCTTAAAAGATGTAAAAGATATGGTCCAAAAACTGAATCTTGATAAAGTTTTTAATCGATATCAGTGAAACAGGAAAAGTTATCGAATATCAAAAAGAAACAAACATAGACTTTTGTGCAAAATTTCAAGGCCCTAGCTCTTATAGGTTCTGAGATCGACGCGTTCATACATTCCGACAGACGGACAGACGGACGGACGGACAGGGATTCAGCTCGTCACCCTGATCAAGAATATATATACTTTATGGGGTCTGCCACGCCTCCTTCTGCCTGTTACATACTTTTGCAAAACCATTATACCCTGATTTCCCATTTTCAATGGCTTCAGGGTATAAAAACGCGGTAAGTGGGAGTGGACAAAAGGCGTTTGACACTGTCAAGCCCAAGACATTTTGGTTGCAAACGGATGCAAGCAACTTGGAGCGATATTGACGCAGACATCATAGGATGGGGAGCGCATCATATCGTATGCCAGCAGAACACTTAACAGTGCGGAGCAGAATTATTCTGCCGCTGAAATAGAGTGTCTGGCGATAATCTGGGGCATCCGGAAACTGAGGCCATACATAGATGGATACCATTTAGAGAGTGTGACTGAGAGCCCATCATTAAGGACGGCTAGATGGACACTGAACCTGCAACAATTTGACTTTGAAGTCAAATATAGGAAGAGCAATTTGCAATTGCAATTTGTCATCCACTGTCTGAGCAGGCATGTCTCGTACTAGTTGACACTAAGGGGTAAGCGGGCGAACATCGTCTATGGATACAGAAGCTGAGGCTTGAGCTGAAAATAAACGTCAGAAATTCCAGGACTATGTCGAAAAAAACGGAGAGATTTGTCGACATAAACAGGCCGGGCACGACGATGTGGTGGCATGGAAACAGCGGCAGCGGGACATTTGGGAGGCCGCAAAACGATAGCATGGGTGGCGGCTCGCTGGCGGCGAACGAGTTATTTAAAAAAAAAAAACAAGTAAATACGCTCTAGTCGGGACTGCTCGACTACGAGATCCCCTGAACCTTTCTTCGAGTTTCCATTTTTAAATACATAAATAACGATATGAATGCAACAGTAAAAAAAATTTGTTTTTGAACAATAAATGTTGTCAGCAGCGGGAATTGAACCTGCGGCTCCCGCTTGCAAGCCGCCATCTCTAACCATTACACCACACTCTTCATATTGTTCTTAATGACAAATACGCAACTTAGGTAGCAGCGGCGAGAATTACAATGCAACTGAATTTGCGATTTAACAAATTAAATTCAAAGAATAATACACACACGTATAGAGTGTGTGCACAGTGTGCACTGCACACGTATTGGCGCTCGCTGCCGCTTGTTTTTGCCGATTGATAAAATGTTTGTTAAATAACTTGTATGTTACTAAACGGATTTAAATAACATTTTCAACATTGAATTCCTTCATTTTACTTAAAATACGGTTTTAATTTAAAAATTTCAAATGCTAACGGCAGCTGCAATTGGCAACAACAAAATACAGCATACCAGTAAAGATTTACTGCTAACATTTGCCTGCACTGTTGCACAAAAACAATGCAAGGTTAAAAACAATGCAACGGCAGCTCTAACAGATTGGCAGGGTTGCCAAATCTTGGAGATTGCGAGTACTATTTGGGACTTAGCCGTGCATACTCGGAAAGAGTACGCTGTAGCACAGCCTGTATGAAATCCGTGCGGATCGCCGGAGTATACAGAATCCTTGAGATAACTTGGAGTAGTCAGAGCGAGTTCTTTGCGTGCAAAAGAGACGTATCGTCATCGAGTCCTCTCAAATAGCAAATCACGCAGCCAAACTGTGCCCATAGGAGGCGTGTCCTTGCGGATAGCAGGAGTATCTCAGCCAGGACAAACAGAAATTGTGAAAAATACGTGAAAGTAAACCAAGAGAAGTACAAAATATACCTCTCCTAACCCTGCCCGGAGTGATTGACTGCTGTGACTTCTTATGGGTAGCACACTGGAATGTGCCGGACTGAAACTAGAAATTTCACCTAGAGACCCACAGCATTGAGTGCAGCGGGAGATCACCGAACACCGGTTCACGATGGATGACGAGCAGTAGTATTTCCGAAAAATCCCAAGATGCAGGCCGAGATAAACACAAAGGTGGACGAAATGCTGGAGAAAGAGCTAGAGTCTCGAAAAGCCCACATAGAGCGCCGATAGTAATGGTCAAGAAGAAGACCGGAAAATGGCGAATATGTGTGGATTTTCAACATCTCAACAGCAGATCCGTAAAAGATGCCTACCAGTTGGCGCGCGTGAATCATATTTTGGTCCAGTTTCGAGTTGCGCGATTCATAACAAGTCTGGATCTGAAAGATGCATACTGGCAGATACCAATGGAAAAATGCAGCAGGACTGACTGCATTCCCAGTTCCAAAGAATGGACTGTTCAGGAAAGTGATGCCATTCGGGTTCCATTTTGTTCCAGCAACAGAAAGATCTGAAATACCTTGGGCACAAAGTGACGGAGAATGGCATCCGCACTGACCAGTAAAGGCAGCTGAAATCGCAGATCCAAAGCCGCCATCCAACATCAGGGAGTTGAGGCAATACGTGGGAGTGGTTTCGTTTTATCGCCGATTTGTCTCGATATCGAAACAACATAAGATCCCCTCAATTTTTTAAAAGAAAATTTTAAATTCGCAATGATAAAAGGCCAGCAAATTTTAACAGTATGTCCAGCGCTATAAGCCGAGCAAACACAAATCCCGGAGGAACCGTGGGCCACTGAATGCGCTGATTTTGTGGGACCTTTACAGAGGTCTAACCATGGCAACACCATACTGTTGGCCTTTATTGACAGATTCTCCAAATGGACGGAGAAAGCATTCCGGAGCTTGAATTAAAGTATTAGCTAAGTAGCTGCAAAGCGTTGCCAAAACAATGATTTCGTAATTTTCACAAAACATCCAGCGATGCTGGGACGAGACGCTGAATGAGTTGACGTTGGCAGTCAACACCAGTGTCTCATTGGCCACAACAGAATGCAGCGCCGCGCGCATGAGAATCTAGCAAGAGCAAAGTTCTCGAACCACTACACGCACACCCGCATGCAAAAGGCAATATACGAAACAGGCAACAACAAAAGCAAACACCAATACACATATGACGTAATGCGAACAGCAGCCGAAATTAACAACAACAAAATAACGGGCACCAGTAAAGATTTACTGCAAACATTTTGCCTGCACTGGGTCGGGAAATGTCGGGAAGCCAAAGTCTAAGGCATCGTGTTTTCCCGAAGCAAGAGGGGAGTGTGAGGAGCCGTATGACAGGCCATTAAATATATATATACATGTGTGTAGACACATATATGTGGGCTCAGCTCCTCACAACAAACTCGGGCTCGTGTCGCACACACCGTTAGCCAAGTTATCCAAGTGCCGTTAGCCACTGCGCAGCGATTGTTGAAGCAGCGCCCACGCCAGACATACAGTCTCGCCACGATAACGGGTCTTCGACGGATAGAAGGTTCTGGATGATCCCGCGATGGCACAGAAATTGTGAAATATACGTTAAAATAAGCCAATCGAAGTACAAAATATACCGCTCAAACCTAAACTTATTATTATCGCAGGTGCCTATAATTATAAATATTGTTGGCACGAACACGCAAGCCCGGCTTATACAGAATATATATAATTTATGGAGTCTGCCACGCCTTCATCTGCCTGACGCTTAGAGCGAGCTTTCCGTCTAAATCTGAGAGCAAGCTTTGCATTCTTTGCATTCATTGACGCCCCGATCTGCTCGCCCCAGCTACGCAACGGTGGACATAGCCTCATCCAATTCCAGATAAGTACATTCCTAAAGATGTATGTGTATATGTGTGCATATGTGGATATCTTAATCCAATTGCCCCAAACCTTGCCATTTTCCGAGCACCTTCCAATTTCTACTTATTTGGTTTGCGCGGCAATTGCAGCATATACATACATATATACACATAAACGGTACACTCCATCCTATATGTCTGCCTATGTACATATGTAAATAAG
>JAWNOY010000440.1:0-111014 GCA_035045545.1 Drosophila gaucha
AGTGTTGACGTGTTTTTTTTTGTGCTCCGCAATTTTTTAATTAATTTTATTGTAAAACTGAATTACATTTTATTCCTTGTTTATTTATTTTGCTTGATATAACAAGTGCTTGTTTTTGTGCAAAGATTCGTCTGTTGGACTGTGAGTAGCTTGTTATCTTGATTTTATTTTTATACGGGGTCTGTCGCTGCATTTTCGGCAATTTGTTTTGCTTTGATCTCTTTTCAAGTTTGGCGCTTCCCAATTTCCAATTTTACACTTGTTTGTGTTTGTATTGCTTCAAGCAGTGTGATAATTTTGTTCGTTTTGCTCTGCATACGAAATCTGCTCTTGAGTTTTACTCATTTTAATCTCTGTTCTTCTTGCATTTCATCTTTTTCGCTCTTTTTGCGCTCTCGTAATTTATTTTTTTGCCTTTTGTTTTTGTTTGACCCCTGTTGTCAATAATGTCGTGCTGCAAGAATTCTTGTACATTTCGCCAATCTGCTGATTCCGCACAGCCTCAATTTATTAGTTGCTGGCTGTGTGAAAATATTATGCATGCTAAGTGTGGTGGTCTCACAGGACGTGATTGCGACCGAATAATTCAGTCCCAAAGTTGGGAGTGGTGGCTTGAATTGGTCTTGCCCTAATTGTTTGGAAAAACAATTTTCTTTTCGAAAATGTATAACATTTTGAGAAATGATTTCCTTAAGTTAAAAACTGTTGCAAAGCAGCTGACTTGTGATTTCGAAGCAACCTGCGGTAGACTTAGCGATTTCAATTTCGACTGTGCTCCAATGGCACAATTGGAGACGCATTCAATACCTGTCCAATTTCCTTTACTCCCTATTCCTGTTCCTTTGCCTTTGGTTGATCAGCCAGTCGTGTCAATGGTTCCACCAAATAATCTCGAAGGTACTTCTGTTCCATCGTCTATTGATGGAGCCATTGTGCCTGAATCTTTACCAGGCCCGAGCGAAAAGAGTAATGCTGTGGAACTTCGACTTGGGTCGAGTCGCAAACTCAAGGCTCCAACGAAAGTTGTGTGCTCCACAGCTGAATCTCAGCTATCGCCTGCTGTTCCAACATTAACTGTTGTTGCTCCGCGCAACCAAGTTTTTGTTTCAAGACTTTCGGCAGATACGACTGTGGAATCAATATCTGCTTATATTTCAACCAAATCCTCAGGCACTGTGAATATTGCTTCTTTTAAAATCAATGTCCCGGTGGAAATGTTTCCAATAATATGTGACCCCAAATTTTGCCCACCTCTTAATATTGTTCATGAATTTAAGCCTAAGAATCGAAATCGGCCTTCGCCTGTTTCGCTCAAAACGGTGGTACCAACTTCATCCAGTAAAGTACCAAAAAACTAAATCTTACTCCTAATCATTTCTCTATAATTTATCAAAATGTTAGAGGCCTTAGGAGTAAAATTAAAACCTGTTTCTAAAGAGCTTTTCTTGTCATAATGACATTATAGCCTTTACTGAAACGTTAAATCCTTCAATCTGTAACAGTGAAGTTTTTTCAACTAACTTCACTGCTTATAGACTTGATCGTTTGTCCAGGAATGGTGGAGGTGTTCTTCTTGCTGTTAACACTTCTTTCCACTCTGAACAGTTTAATTTTATGTCGACCCGTCATGATGAGATTGTTGGTGTCAAAGTCACTTTACTAACAGGCTCGTTATATGTGACCTGCTCGTATATTGCCCCTTCTTCTGATATACAAGTTTATATAAATCATCTAAACTGTATTAAAGAAGTCTTCGAATTTGTTCAAGATACTGACATTTTCAATTTTGTTAGTGGATTTCAACATTCCGAATACTACTTGGTCTTTATTTACTGAATCAAATTATCTAACTCCATCAATTCAATATGATTTTTTTGATGGAATGTTTGACCTATCATTGTTTCAAGTGAACTCTATATCAAATCATTTGAATCGAATTCTTGATCTTGTATTCATTAATGATAACTCAATTATTGATTCTTCTAGATCTTTTCCATTGTCTGTTCCGGAGGATAGTCACCATCCTACATTAGAGCTAGCATTGTCTAATGTTGGTCAAATTTTTATGACTCGGTTGACATTAATTTTGCAACAAGTTTTTTCTATAACACTCTAAACTCTATTTTAGATGTTTGTGTGCCAACCTGTGCTGTTTTGCCCCCCACAAATGAGCCCCCTTGGTCTTCTCGAAGACTCTATAATTTAAGAAATATTAAATTTCAAAAGATTTAAAAAAACGGGTGCGAATGTTGACTGGTCTAAATATATTATAGCAAAGTCAAAATTCCACCTTCTTAATTCTCAATGTTATGAGAATTATTTATTTCGATGCAAAAGTCAATTTGTTCGGGACCCTAAACAATTTTATTCGTTTGTAAACTCGAAGCGTAAAACTTCTTGTTTACCAAACTCATTTTTTCATGGCCTGGATGAAGCTAGCAATGATTCTGATGCATCTGATCTCTTTGCTAATTTCTTCCAATTGACCTATTCTGCTTGTAGTCCCTATAATATGTCGTACCCATATTATATTTCTTCCTTAAATTGTCCTATTTCTCCTACTGTAAGCCTTTGATTCCCTTTTATCTGCCATTGGCAGTTTAAAATCCTCTTTCTCCCCTGGGCCGGACAACATCCCTAGTGGTATTCTTAAGGAGTGCAGTGGTTCCCTTGCGTTTCCACTGCTAAAGCTCTTTAACCTGTCTTTGGAAACAAGTATTTTTCCGAATATTTGGAAAGAATCTTATATTATTCCTCTCCACAAAAAAGGTGGCAGGTCTGATATATTTCCAATTACAGGGGTATAGCAAAATTATCTGCTATACCAAAACTATTTGAAAAAATAATTACCTCGACTTTGCAACATTTTTGCAAATCAATTTATCTCCGACTCAGCATGGATTTTACAGAGTCGGTCAACTGCAACCAATTTACTCGAGTTTACCTCGTTGATAAATGATGGTTTTGTTGACGAAATGCAAACTGATGTAATTTACACCGACAGTAAAGCATTTGACTATGTTCATCATGAAATCCTACTACAAAAGTTATACCTTATTGGATCCCCTCCCTCACTATTATCCTGGATTTCGTCTTATTTAAAAGATCGAACTCAAAGAGTTTTGCTCAGATTGTTGATTATTGGAGATATTGACTCCATCTTTCCTTTAGGGCGTCTCAAGTTCTCTGTTCCTGGGAAACCAACCAGGTATTTTCGTCCTTTATATTTATCACAGTGCACAACAGATTACTCTCTGCATAATTCTTTATATGTGCTTTGTCACAATTATAATCATTTTTATAACGTCTTCTCATCTGAACTCTCTCTTCCTATAATAAAATCCTTGCTTTCAGCTCATCTTCGGGAAATCACTGACAGTACCTAGCTATGAGTAGGGGCATAGCCGGCCGGACTGCCAAAAATAACCCCCATCGTTGTCAGTGATTTCCCAACTGAAATCACTATCTACCTTTTATTTCTATTTACTTACACTACTAAGTTTAATACGTACTAATTTTGTTTAAGTTTCTTAGTAACAAAATCTTTAGTCTTATAGATCCCAGTAATATCACTGACTACTTTTAGCTGTTATCTGGGGCATAGCTAACAAGTCGGGCAAATTAAATTCCCCCAAAGTGTCGGTGATATTATTAGGGTATTTGATGTAATTTTATATAGGCTATCTTATTATTAGATAATATTTTTCTTATGTAAATTCAAATATTTTTATTTTTTTGTTACCTTCTGTTGCATATCTTTGGAATCATCCGGATCGGACCACTATATCATGTAGTTCTCATAGGAAACATTGGTTTTAGGAAATCTTTTAGTGGCAAAATTTTGACGTTGTTAAGGTTAGATATTTGATATGAGGACCACATATTTGTGTATCTCACCTCCTTACAAAAATATATAGTATATGGAGCTATGTCAATTAGACATTAGCGTGGAAACCGCATAAAACTATATCTTCTACAGTTTAATAGCTAGAACATCCAAATTAAGATCAATCAAGAAGTTATATCCACGCCCATAACATAAATCCGCTAATATTTTATGCGCTGTTAGAGCCAGAGCCTTAAAACTTAAAACATATATTTTTATGAACCACTCCCATACAAAAACATATAGTTTATTAGGCAACGCCCATTAGTGGCGTGCCAAATGGGTTAAAATGTATTTTACACTTAGAAACCCAAAAATTACCAAATACTTTACGCTCATTTACTTCGACAAAATTAAACAAGTAAGAAAGCTCTAGTCGGGTCTGCCCGACTACGAGATCCCCTGAACCAAGTCCGAGCTGATGTTTTAAACAACCTAGCTTACATCTTTTATCTATACATATTACCTCTGCGCTCATATACACATGCACACATACACACAGGCACGCATATACACATGCACACATATACACATGCACACATATACACGTGCACACATTCACATGCACACATATACACATGCACACATTCGGAAAGGTGAAAAAAATCAAGACCACGTGACAGGCAGCTTTAAATGCCCTTCGTACCGCGAGGCTGTCCTCAAAATTAAATGTTAAGATTTCTACAGCTAAATCTTAACCTCTGCATAGCTGCTCAAGATCTCCTAGAGCAGACTGTTAGGGAAATGAGAATCGATGTTGCCGTACTCAGCGAGCCCCACCACTGTAAGACCAGTTGCCAAAGGACATGGTCTGCAGACAGGAGCGGTAAGGCGGCGCTGTGGATATGCGGAAACCCAACGACGTTACTATCAAACGTAAAGTCGTTTAACGGGTTCGTACGCGCCAGATACGGCAGCCTGTGGATTTAAAGCTGTTACCTGGCCCCTAGCATACAACTAAGCGAGTTTCAATCTATCCTTGATGATTTTGTAGTTGATGCAAGGGGACGGAAAGTTATCATTGCGGGTGACTTCAACGCCTGGGCAATAGAATGGGGCAGCCAAATGACCAATGCCAGAGGACGTGCGCTACTAGAGAGCTTTGCTTCCTTGGAAGTGGCGCTGTTGAACTCTGGGAATGAACATACCTTTAGTCGCGCGGGCTATGGGTCAATTATTGATCTAACTTTTGTCAGCTCATCGTTATTCAGCGAAGCAAAGTGGAAACTTTGCTACGCTTACACGGGTAGCGACCACTCGGCAATACTGTGCTCAATAGGAGAGCCAACAGCGAGTACAACAATTCGCTATCGCGAAGCTTACCGCGTAGATACTTTTAATCCAGTTGTTTTTTCAGAGGCTATCCAGTCTCTTGCCACTTCCGGCAGCGTAGAGTATATTGCCGCCAAATGGTTTCCCAAATAAAGAATGCGTGCAGTTTGAGCATGGCAAATCGTAAACAATACCGGCGTCACCAAGTACCCATGTATTGGTGGAATGCACGTGGAAGTCCTTCTTTTGCTGGAAAACAGTTGGAATACCAACTTGCAAGACGTCAGTTAAAGAAGGCCATACGAGCTAGCAAGCGTGATTACTTCTTGGAGCTGTGCGACTCAGCAGAAGTTGACCCCTGGGGCGCAGCTTATAAAACGGTGGTCAAAAGACTTTACGCCGGCAAACAAGCGCAGCCTACTGATTGTTTGGAGTTAAGGTATATCGTGGAAACACCTTTTCCACGCAGACTAAGCTCCATCCAGGTGACAGATTCAATGCCACCCATCCGAAGACCATCCAGTCCGATTGATACAGTAACTGTAGACGAAATCCTGAGTGTTGCTAGAAGCCTTAAGCCCAGCAAAGCGCCAGGCGCACTAAAGCTTGCTCTTGCCTTGCACCCAGGTGCATTTGCGGAGCTTTTCAACGAGTGCTTGAATCAGGAAACTTTTCCTGAGATCTGGAAAGTCCAGAATCTGATACTTCTTCCCAAGGCAGGTAAACCACCTGAAAAACCATCGACCTATAGGCCAATCTGCCTTCTGGACAACATGGGAAAGGTGCTGGAGAAGTTGATCTGCTCCAGAAACGAAGCAGCTATTGCTAACGCAGGTGACTTGTCACCGAATCAATTCGGCTTCCGCAAGGCCAAGTCAACTACGGATGCGTTGACTAAAGTAGTTGGCCTCGCAACTTCTGCCATCCAAGGCTCGAGATGGAAGCATGGAACGAAGCAGTACTGCATCATAGCGACGTTGGACGTAAAAAAACGCATTCAACTCAGCCAGCTGGGACAGGATATTGGATGCTCTATGTCAATTCCGCATCCCTGAGTACCTCCGTGAGCTGGTAATGAGTTACTTTAGGGGGAGAACAATAGTTTTCAAGTCTATTGATGGCCCCCAAACTTATGAAGTGACAGCCGGAGTACCACAAGGATCAGTGCTGGGACCTCTCCTATGGAATGCGATGTATGACGGTGTCCTGCGTCTAGAACTACCCGCAGGCACTCACAACATTGGCTTTGCTGTTGACGTAGCTGTCGTTACCATAGGAAAGGAACTCAGGGATACAGAGGACACATGCAGCAGCAGTATCAAATGCATACACGACTGGCTGACGAGAGCAGGACTCGAATTAGCGGCGCACAAAACCGAGGCAGTGCTGGTCAGTAGCCGGAAGAAAGTGGAAACTGCCCATATTAAGATTGGCAACACCACTATTGCTACGAAAAGAGCAATAAAATATCTTGGAGTCATGCTAGACACAAGAATGACGTTCCGTGGACATCTGGAGTATATCCACGGGGACCAAAGCAACAACGTCGCCATCTTCTGATGAGTGTTACGAGGTCCATCATTCTCTACGCTGTACCAGTATGGTCAAAAGCGATGGATACTCCAAGCTATAGCCGAGGTATACGAGCCACCGACCGACTATGTGCTATTCGAGTCAGTTGCGCGGTCAGAACAGTCTCTGATGATGCAGCACTCGTTGTAGCTGGTATGCTCCCAATTGAAGAATTGGTCATCGAATCGGAAGAGCTGAATAGAGGCAACAACAGCGAGACCACACGGAACAACAACACTAGGAGCATGGAGAGAGCTACCAGCATTGCGCGATGGCAAACAAAATGGGACCAGTCGTCAAAAGAGCGCTGGACACACACGCTTATCCCGGAATTGGCGCCGTGGATAAATCGTAAGTATGGAGAAATAAACTTTTATCTTTCCCAGATCCTAACTGGACACGGATGCTTCCGGAGTTACCTGCACCGTTTCGACCACGACAACACAGATGAGTGTTCCTGGTGTGGCGAAGGAATTGTGGAAGACGCAAACCACATCGTCTTCGAGTGTGGACGTTTCTCCGAAGAGAGGCGACAACTGGAGGAAGCCGTTTGCCGATCCATCAGAAAAAACAATCTGGTGCCGATCATGCTGGAATCCGAGGAAGCGTGCAGCTCAACCAGTGCCTTCGCGGCGCTGATCATGACGGAGCTCCGAAGGATCGAGAGGGTCAGACGACGAGCTGAGTAGGACTCAGGTGGCGCATAGCGCCTGCGAAGCATTGCTTTGCGGCCGTCCCGCAGGCATTTTCGCGCTACCGTTTCTGTATACTCATACTTTAAATTGTAAGAAATAAAAAAAACGAATACAAAAACAAGTAAGAACGTTGCAGTCGGGCGCCACCGACTGCGTCAGACTCTGTTCCTGTTAAAGGTGTGTAGGCTCAATAAATATGTAGACCGTCCATCCGTCTTTCCGTATGTTTGAATGCGAGATTATCGAGATTCCTTTTTTGAGCATGTCTTTTACGTCAATTTAGCTACAGTCATCAAATTTTACATATAGCTTTTTTAAAATAAAATACTATTTTGGTTTTTATATATTTTGGATACTGGCTCCACATTTCACAAAATCAATTTAATATAAGTTCAGTTGCAAATAAAGCCACATTTACATTTTTTTTAATTTTTTAGGTAAAACCGTATTTTTAATAAAATATAAGGATTTATGCAGAAAGTTTTATCAAAATCCATTAAGTAACATAGAAGTTATAAAAAAATAAAAAAAAACATTTTATTAAATGATAATATCACGCGGCAGCGATGGGAATCGAACCTGGGTCACGCGCTTCGCATGCCACCGACTCTACCCACAACACCACGGCGTCTCTTGCGCGACTATGCGCCAAACTGAGTTTGGAAGTGTTTTGATTTGGTTAAACAGACTTGCGTTGTGGTAGCGAAGACCCTGCTTCAATCCCCAGTTAGGTCAACTAGAATTTGTTTTACGGAGGCTTACATTATGATTATTATTATTTTTTTTTTTCGTAAATTTAAATTTTATGAACAGTAACCCACATGTCAAATTTGGATGCTCTACGTCTAAGGAGATACAGTTTTACCCTATTTGCCACGCCCCAAATGGGCGTAGCTATATATAACATATATTTTTGGGTAGAGGTAGGATACTAGTATATATATTCCAAGTCCCAACTCTTTGACGGCAATATTGCCGAAATTATCACGGTTTTAGTAAAAGATAAAGAATTCCCGATTTGCCACGCCCCCAGAAGACGTGGATACATAACTTTTGACTTATCTTAAGAGGAGGTCAACAGTATCCCACATGCAAAATTTGGACGCTCTATCTCCAAAACTGTAGGAAATACAGTTTTATCCGATTTGCCACGCTCTTAATGGGCGTAAATATCTATAATATAAATTTTTGATTCCGAGTGATCTACTTGCACATGTATTCCAAACTTCAAGTCTCTAGCTCTTAATACGCTCAAAATATTATAAGATTTATACAAATCGCTATATATATATTCCCGATTTGGTACGCCCCCAGGGGGCGTGGGTATATAACTTTTTGATCTGACGTAAGGGAAGGTCAACAGTAACCCACATGCCAAATTTGGATGCTCTAGCTTGAAAACTGTAGAAGATATAGTTTTATCCGATTTGCCACGCCCACAATGGGCGTAGATATATAATCTATATCTTAGAACGTCCGCGTGGTGTACACGAACATATATTCTAAATCCCATTTCTTAGACTGCAATATTGACTAAAATAACAGCGTTTTAGTCTTAATAGATATAGCATTTCCCGATTTGCCACGCCCCCTGTGGGCGTATCGGAAAAATACTCAAACTTAATCTGACGCGGATACACACGAGCATATAGTCCAAATTACAAGTCTCTAGCTTCTATAGTGTCCAAATGATGCGCGTTCATACAGACAGACGGACAGACAGCAAGACGGACATTGCACAAATCCAATAGACTCTTTTTCCCTTTGGGAACAGAGTCTAAATACTAGAGATTGAGATTTCGCATATATACACCTTTGGATAACCCTGTCCTAACTAGAGAGATGGGCTAACTTCGGCCATGCCGAAGTTTGGTAATACCTTTGCAATTGTGAAGGATATAGATATAGTTTTCTCTGATTTGCCACTACCTCAAAAGTGGATATATTTATATTTATTAATTATTATTATATTATATTATATTAGGTTTTGGTAATTAAAATGTCGGCTTCCAGCTTTTTCAACTTTGACTTCAGCTTATCGTCTCTGTCGGCCTCTACAACTTTTACGAATTCTGTCCGCTTCAACTTAACAATTTGACAACTTGACAACTTCTTCTGACTATCGATCAGCAACCACTGCACTTCTGTATTGTGTTCAACTCTACGGTATGGTGTTGCCACCTCGTTGTGCTGCTACTCTTTGTTACATTCGGTCATCCTGATCACCTTCGTCTGACCTAGACGACAACAGCTCTCCGTTATTGGTTCTCTGCATTTGAACGCTGTCGCTCCTTGGAGCGTGGCCTCTCAGTCTTTCGACGTAGCGGCGTATGCGTCCTTAGATTTGTTACGCTTCTCCCTGCGACTGTCCGTCGATGAGTCATTGTGAGGCGACTTCTTATCTTTCTGGCGCTCGGTCGTACGACCGCAAATAGGATTATCTGTAGGCGTGCCATTGTCCTCTGCAGCCGCACGAGATTTGCCCGACTTCTTGTTCTTGTTGCGGGTGATTTGGAACTTGCCGAGTCTGTGGAGCTAGCATGTGCACACTGCTTCTTCTTGAGCTTTTTCTCTCGTTTTTTCTTATCCTTTTTGGCTTTCTAGCGTGCACTCTTTATCTCACGCTCCGCATCGCTGCTGGCATCCTCATCCTAGCTATCCTTGTTGCTATTGTTGCCATCGCTGTATTTGCGCCTGCGAGATTTCTTCTTTGTCGACTTACTCTCTTTCTTGTGCTTCTTAGACTTTTTCTTCTTATAATTGCGGCGCTCCGGACTAACCGAGCTCTCCCTGCCGCGTATCTTTTTCTTCTTTTTGTCCAACTTGGACACACATGCTCGTGATCGTCTCCACTGTTAGCCAGCGCATCCACTTTGTTAGCTCCAGTTGCGACATCCTCGCGTTCGTGTGATGGCGTACGCAGCAGCGCATATCGTTTGCCCGTCTCCCTGTCTTTGCCAGCTGCTGTAGCTGTGGTTGCTGCCAGGCTTTTGTGCTGCGCGTTCAGCTCCTTTTGCAGCGCCACGGTCTTGGCAAAATCCCGGATATCTTACCCGGATATCTTAAAGGACTCGCGCAATTTGGCGTTCTTTTGCTGTTGTGCCTCGGCTATTTTGATTTGGTTTCACGCATGGCTACGCGTCCGAATTCAGCCTTTTTCTTTACAATCACAAAATTGCAAAATTAGATGAGGACTTACGCACTATGCCTTCGTGCAACCACTCGTCAACCTGCTGCTTAACGACATCACACTCTACAGGTGTAAGACGACTTGGTTGATAACGGAACAGCTTTATTTGCTCGTCTGGAATAATCTTCATCTGCATAGGGCATTCCTTCCGTATTACAGATGTCTTGTACTCAGCAACGGCCGACTCGATCAATGGGATGAACTGCGGAGGAGCATCTATAATATTTCCATCTTCAACAATATTATAAATACTTAGCTCGTTCAATACAGCGCTGTCTGGTTGCGCTAAGACCTTTGCAAACGGGAACTCTTCTTTGTCGATCGTCAAACAAAATTTCGGCCCAAAATCAATTCCTAGCAGACCATCATTCTTTATGTTGTCATCAGGAACCACTACGAGTTTGTGCAGAGTTTGACATCCATCGACGTTTATAAGTCCAACAAACATTCCCAGCGGCAGTGTCTTGCTATTACCCAGACCGCGTAAAATCGCATAGCATTTCTCCAGGGTAATATCAGCAATTTTTTTGAATATTCTGTGGCGAATAATTGTCATATCCGAACCAGTATTGACTTTGCATGTCCTTTGATGCCATTCAGTGTAATTGTTGTAAGGCGTTTGTCACTTTTCACAACATTGACATTTTGTATGGATTGTGGCCAGTTTTTGCAAATATGTCCCACGCCATCACACTTAAAACATTTTGTATTTACAATCTTTTCTCATGTGTTCAGCTGAGCCACAATGAAAGCAACGAGTAAGTTTTGCATTGGGCATGTTTTTCGTGCCACCACTGTACGGCTTGCTTTTACTCTATCAGAGAGACTTGCTCTCATAGATATCAAACTTTTCTTTTAGTTCTTGATATGTTTTGAATCCATATAAATTAAATTTATATTCCGTTTTATATATAATCCATCAACTATATAGTTAATAACGGATTCTTCTTCCACTTTTCCATGCACAGCAATTTTTTCATGTTCAGCATGTACTCTTGAAAATTCTCGTCTCTCTTGATTTTTTTCTCTCTTAGCTTTGTATGTATGTATGTATATCGGCGCTTCTCAACTTGAACTTGAATTCGGCAATAAGTATGTACATACTTCAGTTCTTCATAATTACTTATAAAGACAGATTCTAAGAAAACTTCTGCTAAGTTCGTAATTTTACTACGAGCTTGAACATATCTCTGCTTTTAGTTTGGCTCATATGTATATATAACTCCTTCAAAATCTTTTGACTGTCTTGATGCAATTTCATCAGCTTGTATTTTCAAGGTCTGCAGCTGAATTATGTGCTGCATGCTTCTATTATTTTCTTTTTGTATAATCGATCGCGTAAAAGCACCCTGTCGTCTTTGCTCTTCTTCAGTCATGCTCCGTTTTAGAATTTCGCAATATTTAATATATTTAATATATAAATCGTTTGGACTTTTAATTTATTCCAAAAAGCGATTCACACGGTTGAGTCTCCAAAACTGGGACAATTGATTCCAAATGTGGGATGGTTATTATGTATCCCTAATATTTATTAAGTATGATTATATTATAGATTAGGTTTTGGTAATTAAAATCTCGGCTTCCAGCTTTCTCAACTTTGACTTCAGCTTTTCGTCTCTGTCGGCCTCTACAACTTTTACGAATTCTGTCCACTTCAACTTAATTCAACTCAACAACTTGAGAACTTGATATTTTCTTCTGACTATTGATCAGCCACTGCACTTCTTCGTTGTGCACAACTCTACGGTACGGTGTTGCCACCTCGTTGTGACGCTACTCTTTGTTACACATACATATGTTTAAAGCTTCAAGCTTCTGGCTCTAACAGTAACAATTTTGAAGTATTTATGTTAAACACTATTCAGATTTTTGCTATTTGCCACGCCCCTAGTAGTCGTGGACTTATAACTTAAGACGGGGAGGTCAAAAGTATATTACTTTCCAAATTTGGATGTTCTAGCTCTATAACTGTAGCAGCTATAGTTTTACCCGATTTGCCACGCCCCCAAAAAGCGTAGCTATACATATATGCTATTTAGACTCTGTTCCCAAAGGAAAAAGAGTCTATTGGATTTGTGCAATGTCCGTCTTGCTGTCTGTCCGTCTGTCTGTATGAACGCGCAGCATTTGGACACTATAGAAGCTAGAGACTAGATAATTTGGAATATATACTCGTGTGTATCCGCGTCAGATCAAGTTTGAGTATTTTTTCGATACGCCCACAGGGGGCGTGGCAAATCGGGAAATGCTATATCTATTAAGACTTAAACGCTGTTATTTTAGTCAATATTGAAGTCTAAGAAGTGGGATTTAGAATATATATTCGTGTACACCACGCGGACGTTTTAAGATATAGATTATATATATACGCCCATTGTGGGCGTGGCAAATCGGATAAAACTATATCTTCTACAGTTTTGAAGCTAGAGCATCCAAATTTGGCATGTGGGTTACTGTTGACCTTCCCTTAAGTTAGATCAAAAAGTTATGCACCCACGCCCCCTGGGGGCGTACCAAATCGGGAATATATATATAGCAATTTGTATAAATCTTATAATATTTTGAGCGTATTAAGAGCTAGAGACTTGAAATTTGGAATACATGTGCAAGTAGATCACTCGGAATCAAAAATATATATCATAGATATTTACGCCCATTAAGGGCGTGGCAAATCGGATAAAACTGTATCTCCTACAGTTTTGGAGCTAGAGCGTCCAAATTTTGCATGTGGGATACTGTTGACCTCCTCTTAAGACAAGTCAAAAATTATGTATCCACGTCTTCTGGGGGCGTGGCAAATCGAATTACTATATCTTTTACTAAAACCGTGATAATTTCGGCAATATTGCCGTCAAAGAGTTGGGACTTGGAATATATATACTAGTATCCTACCTCAACCCAAAAATATATGTTATATATAGCTACGCCCATTTGGGGCATGGCAAATAGGGTAAAACTGTATCTCCTACAGTCTTAGACATAGAGCATCCAAATTTGACATGTGGGTTACTGTTCATGAAATTTAAATTTACGAAAAAAAAAAAAATAATAATAATCATTATGTAAGCCTCCGTAAAACAAATTCTAGTTGACCTAACTGGGGATTGAAGCAGGGTCTTCGCTACCACAACGCAAGTCTGTTTAACCAAATCAAAACACTTCCAAACTCAGTTTGGCACATAGTCGCGGAAGAGACGCCGTGGTGTTGTGGGTAGAGTCGGTGGCATGCAAAGCGCGTGACCCAGGTTCGATTCCCATCGCTGCCGCGTGATATTATCATTTAATAAAATGTTTTTTTTTTTATTTTTTATAACTTCTATGTTATTTAATGGATTTTGATAAAATTTTCAGCATAAATCCTTATATTTATCAAAACAAATTCTAGTTGACCTAACTGGGGCAAGTCTGTTTAACCAAATCAACACACCAAACTCAATTTGGCGCATAGTCGCTCAAGAGACGCCGTGGTGTTGTGGGTAGAGTCGGTGGCATGCGAAGCGCGTGACCCAGGTTCGATTCCCATCGCTGCCGCATGATATTATCATTTATTAAAATGTTTTTTTTTTTATTTTTTTATAACTTCTATGTTACTTAATGGATTTTGATAAAACTTTCTGCATAAATCCTTATATTTTATTAATAATACGGGTTTACCTAAAAAATTAAAAAAAAATGTAAATGTGGCTTTATTTGCAACTGAACTTATATTAAATTGATTTTGTGAAATGTGGAGCCAGTATCCAAAATATATAAAAACCAAAATAGTATTTTATTTTAAAAAAGCTATATGTAAAATTTTATGACTGTAGCTAAATTGATGTAAAAGACATGCTCAAAAAAGGAATCTCAATAATCTCGCATTCAAACATACAGAAAGACGGACGGACGGTCTATATATTTATTGAGCCTACACACCTTTAACAGGAACAGAGTCTGACGCAGTCGGTGGCGTCCGACTGCAACGTTCTTACTTGTTTTTTGTATGGGAGTGCGATTCATGAGTATATATTCCAAATTTCAAGTCTTAGACTTCAATAGCGCTGAAGTTTTCCTACTAACACATTTCTGAAAACCGATCTGTCCTATGGGAGCTATAGGATATAGTCAACCGATCTGGATGATTCCGAGATATACAATGCCTGCAGCAGATTGGAACCTATGTGTAAATGTAAAATGTAAATTTCATGTAAATATGTAAATTTCAGCTCTGTATCTTCAATACTATCGGAGGAGATTGCGTTGATCCAGACAGACGGACATGAAAGTCTAAGAGTTAATCAGCGGCCCCTTGGAACACCTATCCCGCAGGTACCAATTGAATATACTACTATTTTGGTCGTATATTCCATCTTGGTTTGGAGGGAGGATAATCCAAACCTCTGCCGCTGGGCAAACCTCTCCCGCTGCCGCGGCACCCGGTTGTATAGCACAACACCACGCCGAGAAACAATCTCTATCTGAATTTTGGTGTTAAACCACAGCCACCACGATACTCCCCGAAGGCCCGCAACCATAAACCAGGACGGAACAAGTTCCGTGGTCTCCTGATTACCCGTGGTACCGGAAAGAAAGCCTCCGGTCAGGCCTCGTACCAGAAGGGTACTACCAATTTTAGACAATTGCTGCTTGGAGTAGCATGCGGATGATGTAGCATCAAACACAGATGGAACAGTATACACCATAGTCATGGACATGATTTTCTCACTGTGAGGAGCGAGGTCTATTCCTTCCTCTTCAAACGGCGGCATTACTAGTTGATCAAAGATCAAACCGCTAGGCGGTCAGCTTTTGTCCCCAACAAATGTGCAGAGAGTCGAGACCGTCTCTGTGCTCTCTAAACCCGTGGTACCAGATCACTCCTCTGGTCAGAAGTCGTATCCATAAAAGTGTAGTACCAGTTTTGCTCTATGAAGCTGGGGACTGGTAGACCCAGAGAACACTAAATTACCATTCACTCACCTCAATCAGACGCCCCCATTTACTCAGACATGCAAACCTTTCATACGAATTCCTCAAGAAGAACGCAGACGTCGTCTGGAAAATGCAGCTCTGGCAAACTCATTCAACCTTCTCATCCTATCACTGGTGGAGAGTGATTGACTTACGTCAAAGACATAGGTTAAAACCAAAGTCTGGTCGGTTTCCTAAAAACGTGAAATCACTAATGTACCGATGGGTAACACGCCCATTCCACCTAGTATTCCACCTGACTTGCCAGTCAGCCAGAACACACTCATTCAAAAATTTCTTGCATTCACTAAGCCCAAAACTCTTCACGCCCCTATCAGCTAACCATTCATTCTGTACCAACGGCAGCCTCCTCTTTATCTTGTAAATCAAGGCACGACGCCTGATTTCCAAGTCAAGAGGAGAAACTCCTAACAGAGCCTGCATTGCCTCCGTGAAGACAGTGCGGCACACAGCCAAACACCCTAGAAGAATCACTCTCTAGCAAGCCAGCACTTTCATTCTACCCACAACAGACAAAATTATTTTGCCCCATACAGATGACCCATATATTGCACAACATGCAAAACAGATCGAACAGCCCGCCTGCTAAGGTCCTAGTCGCTTCTCAACACTCGACGAACTTGAGCAACCACACCAGACAGTCGGCCTCTCAGACAGTCGATATAAGGAGTGAAACACATCCTCTCGTAATGCCGCGATATTTTACCTCAGTCGCATACCTTACAGTCAAATTGTTCAGTCTGACAATAGGAGGTCGACCGGCTGACAGTCAATTGACACCAACACTCACGCCCCAATCATGCACAGTTCGTAAGAACGCCCCCGCACTCATTTCAATCTCAGCACGCGACTGCTCCTCAGCCAATACGAGCAGATCGTCCGCATACGCACAACATTTGCAGAGCTGATAGAGCTGCCACAACAAGGAATCCATCATGAGATTCCAAATAAATGGGCCACAGATGGAACCCTGCGGACAACCACGAACAACATCTACACTATCACACTCATATCTTCATACAGCACACGCTCGCCTAACCGAGAAATAAATCTTCCAGAGAGTTAATTCACGGCATTCCCACTCATCTAATCTACTCAGCACACTCGCCCAGCTTAGGTAGTCCAACGCTCCTTTGAAATCTACAAATATGCCAAGGACATATTTATAGTTGCTAGTCCTCAACACATCTACCCTGCTTATATCCAAATTGCCTATCAGAAAATTGGTCTACCACTCTCTCCTGAAGTCTTTCTACCATAATCCTTTCCAGAACTTTTCCAAGAACAGGAAGAAGACTAATGCCCCGAAAGGATCAAAGATTGCTAGTAATCCTATCAGGCGACTTCAGAAGCACAATCACCCTTGCATACTTCCACTCATTGGGGAAATATCCTTCATTCACACACTTTCCATACAACACTCAAATAATCTGGAATAGATCTCCAGATACTCTTACACATTTCCCCTGTAAATCCATCCATACCAGGCAACTTCCCTGATTTTAACATCAACATTTTAACATTTTCCAAGAGCGGGTCAACAGGATTCACCACGATAGCTCGTGGATCATGAAGATCAGCTCTGGGGGCAGAACTCATTCAGAAGCGCTTTCATACAATCCTTCTAAGCCGTTAACTGGATGTCACCGACTCGGAGGCCACTCACATTAGTTTCCCTACCTCTACCTCTCACTATTTTATTGCGCTCCAGGAAAGAGCGCCACTCATCCTCTTTCACTCTTATAAGCATTTGCTTATATTCATTCAAACATTGACTATATTCAAACCCAAGTTGGGCAGCGTTATCAGCATTGGCAGGGACCGAACCGACCGCCGATTAATACTCAATTCACGCGTCCACCACTTAACATGCTTGAGGTTGACCTTACCGTGCCTCTCAAACATGCTATCAATGACGCTAGTCATCCACCTATTTACACATGCGATCTGATCATTAACATTCATCGCCTCAAAGGCACTCAGCGGAATTTTCGTTGCCGCTTCTCGCACCCAATACCCATGAAGGGGCCAATTCACACCACAAGTTCACCAACGAATCCCCACACTTTCATGCAGACGCTGATTATGAGCAATGACAATCTCAATTGGATTATGATCGCTCACAGCTAGCCCACCGAATACACCCCGTTGAAAACCAAACACTCTCGTTGCTACCTCATTCACAAAAGTGACATCAATGTCACTTTTACCCACCGAACTCGCAAGCGTGTAGCACTCACTGGGTTCATTATCAACCCTAACATCCTGGGATACAGCCCACTCGGCCAGCATCTCACCCCGAGTGTGGTTCACATAGCCAGACGCTTGTGTGGATATCTTACTGAACCACATGGGGGATGTTCGCATTCGCTTCAAAACCAAGGATGACTGGTACGCTACTATCCAGTAGTAGCACCTCATCCAAATACGCAATGTACGGTTCAAGGGAATCCCTGAACTTACAATACATACTGACTACAAAGAACCTGCCAAAACTGCCGCTAAGGCTTATCCACACACCCCAGTCAGTATGATTCACTAAAGTGCATTCAATACTGACATCATTCACGACAGCAGCAGAGATGACCCCACTGTCAGGAAATACCCGCATACATGCGGGCAAGCCTCGTTCACGACCAGAAGTCAATATGGTTCCTGCAGCAGGGCAAAAACGCTTCCCCTCTCAGCCATCATTGCACCCACATCGCACATAGCTGCATACGACCTCTGACAATTCAACTGCAGGAATTTCGAAGACATTTTAATGTCTGGCATTCACCCGCGCAATTTCGGCAGCTTAGTGCATTAGTGCACTGAGCTGCACGGCGACCCCCTTGGCTACAGCGACGGCAAACGTCCTCCTTAGCCCTGCAGTCCGCTACCTTATGGTCGAAGCCAAGGCAGCGGTAGCATCCCACTACCGGGTCATAATTTCTCACACGGAAGGAGAACCACTTCACATAATAACGGCCAGCATCCAATATTGTTTGCATGGCCCGATCAGAGCCCTCCAGAACGACATTGACAGCCATGTCAACATCAACGTTCCAGGGCTTGCTGACCAATCGGACATCCCGCTTGAAATTCTCAAGTGAGATCTCTCTAAGATTCATCTCGTATAAGTCACCCATGAACTCGTCAGGCGTGACCCGCGAGTGAACCCTCATGACAACAATTTTGGGACCTAGCTTCTCATTCACTCTCACTTCCAAACCAACTTCACTAAACTTAGTGCTCTCTACTATCTTCTTACGCTCTGCTACTGATGGGGTGCAGAGGCTTCCCCTCATGCACGTGCACACCAAGGGTAAGCCCTGCCTCCTTCGCCACCTGGTCGACCACGTCCTTTGCCGATTTACCTGCAGCCTTACTGCGGACCACTAAGGACCCGGTCTCGACTGGCCGAGGCTTTTCCGGTTGTAACGGCCCTGCCGACATGGGAGCCATCCTCCCAGCGTGCGCCAGTGACATCCGCGCTGGACCAGCAGGCGCTCGTTTTCCGCTATGACCTCGAACATCAGGAGCTCATACTCCGCGACGTGGCTCAGCACGCCCCTAAGCATGGATGGCGAAGCATCCCCATTCATAACACACCGTGTCAATTCAATCTTCTGCATAGACGAACCACTACGCTTAACTGGCACCAGTTTGACCTTCGACCGAACAGGCACCTCCACGGGGACGCCCTCTTTCACCTCGCGGTCGAGTCGACTGTCTTAGGAACAGCAAAAATCTTCTCCTCCACTCCCATAATACTGGTGCCGCATGAGACACTTAAGTTTCCAGCGGACCCAGCCACACCCATTCCAACCGAACAAACAGCAGTTCGGAAGCTGCCTTCCTCAACTGCTGTTTACCCAGCACTCCCTTCCGTCTTATCTCGGCATTAGACTCGGAGGCGTGCGCATCATCTTCAGATGATGTTTCGCGCACCTCACCCGTCTTTCCATCAACAGTCTTCATTTTCCTGGCGGCATTTGCGCACGTGCAAGTAATCTATTAATAGATTCTACACACTCAGCGACAAGCAGTAAAAATAAATTTACTAACACACACACGCAAGCGACAAGCGGAAAACATATTTACACACGCACACAAACACGAAAAATCGAACTGTTGCGCACAGAGCAACAACAAAAACGTCAAGCGGAGCGCACACGTCTGTTCGGTACCAACGCTGATGACGAGCTGCCAGACAGACGGACAGTCAGGAAGACAGACAGACGGATAGACAGACGGACACACGGACATGGCTGATCAAGAATATATATACTTTATATAGCCGGAGATGCTTTCTTCTCTGCGTTGAAAACTTCTGACCAAAATTAATATACCTTTTTTGCAAGGGTATAAAAATTATGTGTACTGGGGCGTAACAAAACTATTTCTTAAGCGCGTCACACATTTGATGCCCTTACAAAAAATAATCATAGCTAGTAAGAACGTTGCAGTTGTGGCGTAACTGACTGCGTGATACTCTGTTCCTTTAAGGGAGTGTAGGCTCAATTTATATCCAGACCGCCCGTCTGTCTGTATGTATGAAAGCGAGATTATCGCGATTCCGTTTCTTAGCATATCTTTTACATCATTATACCCTGAACCAATTGCAAAAATTTTGTAACAGTCAGAAGGAGGCGTGGCAGACCTCATAAAGTATAAATATTCTGGATCAGGATGACGAGCTGAGTCGATTTAGCCCTGTCCGTATCTATGAACGCGTCGATCTCAGAACCTATAAGAGTATGAGACTTAAATTTTGCAGGAAGGTCCCTGTATGCAGCGTGCATATCAAGTATGTTTCCAATATTCGAAAACTTTTCTTGTTTCCATGACATCCATTTATTAAAACAAGTAAGAACGCTCTAGTCGGGTCTGCCCGACTAGGAGATCCCCTGAACCAGGGGAGGTGGTGTTTTAAACAACCTAGCTTAAATCTTTTATCTATACATATTACCCTCTGAGCGCACACACACACGCACACATATACATGCGCACAGGAGTTGAGTTATTTTTTTCGTAGAGTACGAATGCGTTCGCAGAGTGCTCTTTCGAATTTAACACAAAATTAACGCAAAATTGACTTTGGTGTCTTCACTGTGAAGGGAAATCGGTATTAATACACGTGCTACTAGTGGGCGTAGTATGCCCATCGGTTAGCAGGTTTTTTCCCCCGCATTGTTGGGAAACTTTGGTTGTCTCGCCAAATAACACAACACTAACAGCTGTTAGTACTGTTGGTAACAGCAGGGCACAATCAGCTGACAGCAGATTGTGGTTAGTGCATTGTGCATTGAGTTAGCGAAAACTCACACCAATAAATTGGAGAATACATTAAGTCCCAAAGGTATAACATACTTCTGGTATAAGTATAACATACTTCTTCATCTAATTAAATAACAATTTTTTAACGCAGCTAAGCGTAAGCATGGAACCCAGATTGGACGACGAGCTCCAAGCGTTTGCACGTCGTTCTTCGTTGTTGAGATCACCTCAATAACAGCAGACTTCGACCCAGCACTGCAAGCAAACAACAGTCTCCTACGGAAGATAGAAGCGAGCCAAAAACATTGAAGGCCACGCTACTCTAGATGGGAGCGGCTCTTGAGGGTTTAACGGCTCTGTTCGGCTGCCAATGGCAAATTAATGCCTGACGGAGGAACTGGCAATACTGGTCAACCTGCAAGGCACGGCGGTGAGTTTCTACAAAAGAGATGCAAGAAACTGCTCAGTGCAGCCGTCGCTATCTCACCATCTAAGAGCCGAGCCAATGACGATACTTGCAGCCTCGAAAAAAAACGGCTGACTTAGTAAGCGGCAGTAACACGCCCAAGAGGTTGAGGGACTCTGCTCCAGAGCAGCGAAAAACTCCCTCGAAGAAACCGAGGCACCAGAAGCCAAGCCTTGTGACTCAGCAAGAAGAACCCCTCAGCAAGAAGAACCCAAAGAATAACCCTGATAACTGGTCAACAGTTAAAGGACGGAAGCAGGGCACAAAAAGTAACAGAGCAGATGCGATTACACTAACGGGAGTGGATGGCTGTTCTTATGCAGTCATGCTTAGAGTGGTCAAGACGGAACCAGCTTTAAAGCACCTAAGTGGCTGTGTCCACGGCATCAGAAAACAAGTAAGAACGTTGCAGTCGGGCGCCAACGACTGTGTCAGACTCTGTTCCTGTTAAAGGTGTGTAGGCTCAATAAATATGTAGACCGTCCGTCCGTCTGTCCGTATGTTTGAACGCGATATTATCGAGATTCCTTTTTGAGCATGTCTTTTACATCAATTTAGCTACAGTCATCAAATTTTACATATAGCTTTTTTAAAAAAAATACATTTTTGGTTTTTATATATTTTGGAACCGGCTCCACATTTCACAAAATCAATTAAATATAAGTTCACTTGCAAATAAAGCAACATTTACATTTTTTTTTTAATTTTTTAGGTAAAACCGTATTTTTAATAAAATATAAGGATTTATGCTGACAATTTTATTAAAATTCTTCAAGTAACATGGAAGTTATAAAAAAAATATAAAAAAAAAACATTTTATTAAATGATAATATCACGCGGCAGCGATGGGAATTGAACCTGGGTTACGCGCTTTGCATGGCACCGACTCTACCCACTACACCACGGTGTCTCTTTCACGACGATGCGCGAAATTGAATATATGTGTTGGTGGTGTGTTGATTTAGTTAAACAAACTTGCGTTGTGGTAGCGAAGACCCAGGTTCAATCCCCAGTTAGGTCAACTAGAATTTGTTTTACGGTAGCTTACATTATGATTATTATTTTTTTTTTTTTTCGTAAATTTAAATTACATGAACAGTAACCCATTTGGATGCTCTACGTCTAAGACTGTAGGAGATACAGTTTTACCCTATTTGCCATGCCCCAAATGGGCGTAGCTATATATAACATATATTTTTGGGTAGAGGTAGGATACTAGTATATATATTCCAAGTCCCAACTCTTTGACGGCAATATTGTCGAAATTATCACGGTTTTAGTAAAAGATATAGTAATTCCCGATTTGCCACGCCCCCAGAAGACGTGGATACATAACTTTTAATTTATCTTAAAAGGAGGTCAACAGTATCTCACATGCAAAATTTGGACGCTCTAGCTCCAAAACTGTAGGAGATACAGTTTTATACAGCCACGCCCTCAATGGGCGTAAATATCTAAAATATATATTTTTGCTTCCGGGTGATCTTCTTGCACATGTATTCCAAATTTCAAGTCTCTAGCTCTTGTAACGCTCAAAATATTATAGGATTTATGCAAATCGCTATAAATATATTCCCGATTTGGCACGCCCCCAGGGTGCGTGGGTATATAACTATTTGATCTAACTTAAGGGAAAATCAACAGTAACCCACATGCCAAATTTGGATGCTCTAGCTTCAAAACTGTAGGAGATATAGTTTTATCCGATTTGCCACGCCCACAATGGGCGTAGATATATAATCTATATCTTAAAACGTCCGCGTGGTGTACACGAATATATATTCTAAATCCCATTTCTTAGACTGCAATATTGACGAAATTAACAGCGTTTTAGTCTTAATAGATATAGCAAATCCCGATTTGCCACGCCCCCTGTGGGCGTATCGAAAAAATACTCAAACTTGATCTGACGCGGATACACACGAGTATATATTCCAAATTACAAGTCTCTAGCTTCTATAGTGTCCAAATGCTGCGCGTTCATACAGACAGACGGACAGACGGACAGACAGCAAGACGGACATTGCACAAATCCAATAGACTCTTTTTCCCTTTGGGAACAGAGCAGGGATGTCATCGGCTGTTCGATGTTGGCGAAGTTCAGACCAGCTTTTCCTTATTCAGGCGCAGGTTAGCCTGCCTGGGTCGCCTGAACACATCCTGCAGGTTTTGCCATGTGGCTTTCAATCGTCTCTCCGATGACCACGATGTCATCCAGATAGGCTAACGCCCCGGGCTCCATCTCGGGCCTGATGATTCCATCCAACGCCCTCTGGAAAGTAGCCGGAGCCGAATGTAGCCCGAAGGGCATGACATTCCATTGGAAGAGCCCCCTTTCGACCCTGAATCCTGGTGCCATCGGGATTTGCCAATATCCGTTCTTTAAATCTAATGTAGAAATAAAGCAGGCGTTGCGAAGCTTCTCCAGAATGTGTTGCATACGTGGCAATGGTTAGGCGCCTGGGATGGAGTGCGAGTTCAGCTGCCTGTAGTCTACGCACATCCGCCATTGCCCCGTTTTCTTCCGAACGAGGACAATGGGCGCGCTTTGTGGACTTCTTGACGGCTCAATGCACCCCCGCTGGATTAGTTCATCGTTCTGGGCGTCGATGATCTGCCGCATGGCTGGGTTCTTCGGGTTGTAGCGCTGCTTGATGGGTCTATCGTCCCGCATGGTGATCGCATGCTCCTTTATTGTACATGTCCCCCGGAGCTCTTCAAACTAACCTAGCTCGTCTGCCAAGAACTGCCGTATCTGAGGGTTCACTTGGCCCCGAGCGAGACGGTGTCGCCTCCCCCAACTTCCTGCTCTGATGCTACGGGTCCCCGACTGATTTTGGTTGACTCCTCGTACCCGCCTGCAATATGCCCAACGGGTATGACGGGTTCTCCACCATCCCTTGCCTTGGGTTCGACGTCTCTCCCTAGTTCCAGGGTGATCGGGCCGAGCCGTATAGTGGCCCTGACAGCGTTTAGGAAATCCATTCCCAAAAGGAGATTGCCCATGTTTGTCTGTAGCATAGCTGCATGGGAGTACTCCGATTGAACAGTTTTATGTCGACCTTGACAGTCTGTGTCACCGCTGCCATGATGACTTGGGTGCAAATTTCCCGGTTTCCCTGAGGTAACCCCAACTCTTGCACCACTTGACTGCTGATAAAGCTGCGCGATGCCCTTGTGTCGATAGTCGCCGTCCGCGTGCTCCTCCCAAAGCCGCTTGTGGCGACAATACGGCTTCCCTCGAGGCGCAATGCAGGTGTGTTTCCTACCTCCGGGACTGCGGGTGCACCGTCTCCGCCGAATCCCGGTGTGGTCGGAGACGTGGTTCTTTTCCCGCCGAGTGTCGTCGGCAGCAGTCTACTGTTCTTGTCCCGCGTCGTCCGCAGTCCCAGCAGAACAATGCCCGCTGCCTCTGGGACTATCGCCAGTAGTGCCCCTGTTTTCCGCACCTTGAGCATGCGCTACGTGGGTCCGTGATATACCCCTGCTCTTCCGTTTCCATCTGGTGCGCAGCCTCTTCCCTCCGTGGAGCTTGGCTCATTTGCTCATTTGGGAACCCAGTTCCCCGATTCGGCGAGAGGTTGGCTATTCATTTTCCGGGCCATCTCCTGGTGCTCCTCATAAGTGACCAGATTAGTTAGTTCCTCCAGCGTTTGGAACTCCTGACGCCTTGTTGCGAGCCGGTAGACGGACATGGACATGGCATATCTAGTAGCCCAATCTGGTATGCTCGAGCCCTTTCCCCCAGCTGCTCGATGAACCGCAAAGGATCGGTAACGCCGTCGAAGGTAATTCCCCAATTCCTAATTTGCCCTGCCAACATGGAACAGGGCACCTTCACCAGGCTGCAGTTCCGGGACTCGCTCCTCGGAAGTGTTAGTCGGGTAGTGGGGACTTCCACTAGTATGGGCTTGGGTGAGTTGACAGTCTCGTAGGCAGCCCGGATCCCAGGTACGCCTAACTTCGCGTCCTCCTCTTCGCCCGTGAGAAACGGGTTGGCGCGCTCCCCATATTGCAGAGTCAACGCCACCAGCCGTGCCAGCGTCTTCGGGGGGTGATCGTCCCGGCCTACAAATAGACTGAGCCTCCTGCGCAGCTCTCCCACTAAGCCACTCGCATCAATCCCAAACTCTTGTAGGACCGCCTCCAATTCCAATTTTACTGGGTGTAGTTTTAATATCTGTGGCTTGGAGTAGCTGTGCCGGCGTGCAGTTTTGCCGGGACGTGCTTATGGCGGCGTGTAGCTTTTGCGCGATTTCTTGGTCCCTGCTCGGATGCAATTTGTAAGGAAGTTCGCTGGCCGAGGTACACCTCTCAGTCGCTGCCAGGGCCTTCCACAAATAATTTGTAGATGTTTCTGTGAACTACTGGGTGAAAAGGCCGCCGCCGACTGTTAGAGCCCTCTGGATGATTGAAAAATGATTCAATTCATGCGGGACTGAAAGAAGATTCAAAAATGACCATTCCATATGCTCGAAATATGGTTTACTGCAAATACAATAACAAAATGCAAAGCAATCGCCAATTGATCATGCTGGCGATTGAAATATGATCATTTTGACTATTGCTTTGCAGTCTTGTTTTGCCCCCGAAACGATCGAAAACGGATTGTTATCTGCTTGGCCTTACTCTAAGGGAACTATTTATGATATGCACCTGCCGCAATTTGCATTTTTGCTCATTCTTATCAGTTCAAGTGTCAAGTGCAGATCAGCGACAAGTCAGTGACTGAAAACTAAAACTTCATTCTTTAGACGGCAGCTATTTTTTTAACACAATTACTGCATTATGTCGCAGAATACTGTATTTTCTCTGGTGAAGTGTTATAAAACCAAAGCAATAATTTAGCAACATTAAAGTAATACATTCTTAATTGACTTATTTTTATACCATTGCAATAAGGGTATATTCATTTTGGTCAGAAGCTTGCAACATAGAGAAGGAAGCATCTCCGACCATATAAAGTATATATATTCTTGATCAGCAAGACGAGCTGAGTTGATAAAGCCATGTCCGCCTGTCTGTCTGTCCGTTTTTCTGTCTGTCTGTCTGGATCAACGCAATCTCCTCCGAGACTATAAGAGCTACAGAACTGAAATGTTGCACATAGGCTGAAATCTGCTGCAAGCATTGTATATCTCGGAATCATCCGGATCGGACAACTATATCCTGTAGCTCTCATAGGACAGATAGGTTTTAAGAAATATTTTAATGGGATAATTTCGACGTTATTAAAGTCAGATACTTGAAATTTGGAATATATACTCCTGAGTTGCACCCAAATACAAAAAGATATAGATTATATAGCTGCGCCCTTTGGGGGCGTGGAAAATCAGATAAAACTATATCTTCTACAGTTTTGTAGCTAGAGCATCTAAATCTGGAAAGTAATACACTTTTGGCCACCCCTTCAGATAAATCCTTCAATATGTTGGACGCTGTTAAAGCCAGAGACTTGAAACTTTAAACATATATTTGTATCAACCACCCATGGAAAAAAAGATAAAGAATATATATCTACGCCCATTACGGGCGTGGCAAATCGGAAAAAACTATATCTTCTACAATTTTACACCTAGAGTTCCAAAAATTGACACAGACGTTAGGCTTGACCGTTTCGACAAAATTATGAAAAATTATATATATCCGCCTCTTGGGGACGTGGCAAATCGGAGAAAACTATATCTTGCAAAGTCTTATAGGTACAGCTTTAAAATTTAATATAAAGGTTACTGTTTCCCTGCTTAATAGATTGCCTAAAAATTATATGTATCCAATTCTTAGGGGCGTGGCAAATCAGAAAAAACTGTTTCTATATTCTTTGCAATTGCAAGGGTATTACCAACCAAAGTTAACCCATCCCTCTAGTTTTCTTTCAGATTTTTGTCATGTGAAATATAAAGGCACGGACAAGGACATGAACGCTGTTCTGCAAAAACATTTTGTTCATGCTAAGGATAGGCTTATTAATAGAAAAAGACTGAAATAAATGATGACATTTTGCATTTTATATGTAAAATTATATATAAATTTAGTTTTATACTTTAGAATTATGTTTAGAATGTTTAGAAATTAAGTCAAATATTTCTTGAATAATATTTTATATTATAATTTAATTTTCAATCATAATTTCCATAAGTTTGTAGTGTTTAAGATATACTGATATTCATAAGTATATAAATATATAAAAAATTTGCCTGATGCCAATGAAACATTTCATTCTTATTTTTGGGAAGGTAAATGCTAGAAAATATGACTAGAAAAAGAGTAGTCGCGGCTAGGGTACCATTTTCTCCCGACAAAATAGTCATTTATGATCAGAAAACCATCGCATATATGACTATTTTAAGAAAGAAGATTCGAAAAAGACTCGAATATGATCAGAAATTTATAAAATGTTGGGTGGGTAAGGAAGCGTAGAAAGAGAGAGTTCTTTGAGAGCGATTGTCGTGTTTTTGTGTGCTCTGCAATTGTTTGCCTTTTTAGTGTGTTTAAAACCTGAAATAATTGTTAAAATTTGATAATTTCAATATTTAAAGTTGCAAGTATTTGTTTTTGTGCAAAGATCAATCTGTTGATTACAGTGAGTGCATTAATATTTTGTTTCTACGGCTTCTGTTTGAATATTTATATTGTTGTGCTACTTATTGGCTATTTTGGCGCTTTCCACTTTTCTTACACTTGTTTGTTTGTGTAGTGCTTTCTGCATCGTGCTCAAAAACGTTTGTGCTGTTGTTTTTCTGCGCTGATTTTGCTGTGCAACGATAAGTTCTCTTGAGTGTTTATTCTTTCGCTTTTTCCGTCTCTCTCGCCTTTCTTTTGCGCTCTCGCAATTCTTTTCCATTGCTCTATCATTGTCTGTTTAACCCTAGTTGGAAATACAGTGGATCACACCTTATTTCGTGCAGCCAAAAAATAAAATTTTAAACTCGGATATCAGCTAAACCATGAAAGCTAGAAAATTATTTTAAACGCAGTTTTTTTCTATAGTCTTTCATTAAATTAATGGGCACTTCATTTTATTTCCATTTTGCTAAATAACACTTACAACTAAAGAAAACAAAATAAATTTACTATTTTAGGGTCACAGCTTATTTCGTGCAGAAACTTTATGTACACATAAATGTGGGTTTTTGTCTATTTTTGCCAGAATTTCATCATCGTTCCATTTAAACATTCCATAACCTAATTTATTTGTGGCTTAATTAAGTTTGGTCACATTGGCGAACGAAGATTTCTGTAAAGTTCCAAAATGGCCCCTCGAACAACACTTAATCAGCGGGAATTGGTGATTTCTCATTTAAAGAATGGTAAATCTCAGAGCACTATTGCTGAAATAGTCAATCTGAGTCCATCCACTATACAATATATCATCCAAAGTTTTGTAAGGGAAAACCGACTGGCAGATAAGGGTCCAAAAGCACCAAACAAAATTTTCACTGATTCTGAGGAGAGACTAATTCTAAGACAAATTAAGGATAATCCAAAATTATCGGATCCAAAATTGACCTCAAAGGTTAAAGCTGAGATGGGCAAAAAAAGCTCATTGGAAACGGTAAGGCGAGTATTGCGGAATAATGACTTTCATGGTCGAGTAGCACGAAAGAAGCCGTTAATAAATGCAAAAAACAAGCTCTGCAGGCTGAACTTCGCCAAAGATCACGTAAATCGACCGCTATCATTTTGGAATGATGTGATTTTTGCAGATGAGTCCAAATTCAATTTATTTGGCTCCGATGGAAACCAATATGTTTAGCGTCGGCCAAATACAGAGCTCCAAAGCAAACACCTTAAGCCCACAGTAAAGCACGGCGGTGGAAGCATAATGGTTTGGGCCTGCATGGCAGCTTCAGGTGTTGGAAAGCTAGTTTTCGTAGATGGCATAATGGACAAAAATGGGTACCTTAAAATATTAAAGGACAATTTGCTAGAAAGTGCCAATGATCAGGGCCTTGGAGGATGTTTTAGATTCTACCAAGATAACGATCCCAAACACACATCGGCCATTGTTAAGACATGGCTCATCTGGAACTGCCCTCACGTCATTAATCCACCAGCCCAGTCTCCAGACATGAATTCCATAGAAAATTTGTGGGCAATTTTGGATCAGGCTATCCGGAAGAGATCAATTTCAACCAAAAACGATTTGAAAACAGCACTTCTTAAAGAATGGGCAAACATAACAAAGCAGACGACCAAAAATTGGTTTTATCGATGGAGAGAAGAGTGAAAGATGTGTTGGCAGCCAAAGGAGGCCACACAAAATATTAATTTTAGTTATAATTAATTTTTTTTTTTTTTGATTAACTGTACTGCACGAAATAAGCTGTGACCCTAAAATAGTAAATTTATTTTGTTTTCTTTAGTTGTAAGTGTTATTTAGCAAAATGAAAAAAAATTAACTGTCTATTGATTTAATGAAAGACTATAGAAAAAAACTGCGTTTAAAATAATTTTCTAGCTTTCATGGTTTAGCTGATATTCGAGTTTAAAATTTTATTTTTGGTCTGCACGAAATAAGGTGTGATCCACTGTATGTCGTGCTGTAAGAAAACTTGCACATATCGCCAAGCCGCTGATTCTGCACAGCCGCCATTTATTAGTTGCTGGCTGTGTCAGAATTTAATGCATGCTAAAAGTGCAGGCCTTACAGGGCGCGATTGCGACCGAATTACCGCAACTCCCAAAGCTGAGAGTGGTGGTTTAATTTGGTCTTGTCCAAGTCGTTTGGACAAGCAATTCTAATTCTCTAAAATGTATAATACATTGAGGATTGATTTTTTAAAATTGAAAAATGTAGCTAAGCAGCTGACTAGCGAGTTCGAAACTAGCAGTGAACGCCTTAGTGAGTTCAATTTTGACTGTGCTCCCAAAGTTCAATTGGAGATGCAATCATTGCCGGTTACATCTTAATTGCCTCCTTTACCCGCTCCATCCCATTTGGTTGTTCAGCCAATTTTATATCCGGTTTCAACAAATGAATTCAATGGTATTTCTTCTCCATCTTCTATTGCTGGAGCCATTGACACGGAATCTTTACCGAGCAGTAAGAAGGATGATGTTGATTTTCGACCTGTCTCGAGTCGGAAAAATAAAACATCAACGAAAGTTGGGAGTGGCACGACTGATCCCCCTCATATCCCTACTGTCCCTACATTAACGGTTGTTCCTCCGCGCAAACAAGTTTTTGTACCCAGGCTTTCGGCAGATACTACAGTGGAGTTATTATCTGCTTATATTTCCAGTACTCGACTCCTCGTGAAATTGCATCTTTCAAAATCAATGTGCCGGTGGAAATGTTTCCAACTATTTGTGATCCCAAATTTTGGCCTCCACAGTCCATGAGTTCAAGCCTAAGAATTGAATTCGCCCATTGCCAGTTTCGATCAAATCCTCTTTCGTACACATTGACACTAGTAATGTACCAAAAAACTAGATTTCACTCCTAATCAGATCTCTATAATTTATCAAAATGTTAGAGGCCTTAGGAGCAAAATAAAGAACCTGTTTTTAAAGAGCTTTTCTTGTCATAATGATATTATAGCCCTTACAGAAACTTGGTTAAGTCCCTCGATCTGTAACAGTGAAATTTTTTCTAATAATTTCATTCTTATTTTTGGGAAGGTAAATGCTAGAAAATATGACTAGAAAAAGAGTAGTCGCGGCTAGGGTACCATTTTCTCCCGACAAAATAGTCATTTATGATCAGAAAACCATCGCATATATGACTATTTTAAGAAAGAAGATTCGAAAAAGACTCGAATATGATCAGAAATTCATAAAATGTTGGGTGGGTAAGGAAGCGTAGAAAGAGAGAGTTCTTTGAGAGCGATTGTCGTGTTTTTGTGTGCTCTGCAATTGTTTGCCTTTTTAGTGTGTTTAAAACCTGAAATAATTGTTAAAATTTGATAATTTCAATATTTAAAGTTGCAAGAATTTGTTTTTGTGCAAAGATCAATCTGTTGATTACAGTGAGTGCATTAATATTTTGTTTCTACGGCTTCTGTTTGAATATTTATATTGTTGTGCTACTTATTGGCTATTTTGGCGCTTTCCACTTTTCTTACACTTGTTTGTTTGTGTAGTGCTTTCTGCATCGTGCTCAAAAACGTTTGTGCTGTTGTTTTTCTGCGCTGATTTTGCTGTGCAACGATAAGTTCTCTTGAGTGTTTATTCTTTCGCTTTTTCTGTCTCTCTCGCCTTTCTTTTGCGCTCTCGCAATTCTTTTCCATTGCTCTATCATTGTCTGTTTAACCCTAGTTGGAAATACAGTGGATCACACCTTATTTCGTGCAGCCCAAAAATAAAATGTTGATTTTCGACCTGTCTCGAGTCGGAAAAATAAAACATCAACGAAAGTTGGGAGTGGCACGACTGATCCCCCTCATATCCCTACTGTCCCTACATTAACGGTTGTTCCTCCGCGCAAACAAGTTTTTGTACCCAGGCTTTCGGCAGATACTACAGTGGAGTTATTATCTGCTTATATTTCCAGTACTCGACTCCTCGTGAAATTGCATCTTTCAAAATCAATGTGCCGGTGGAAATGTTTCCAACTATTTGTGATCCCAAATTTTGGCCTCCACAGTCCATGAGTTCAAGCCTAAGAATTGAATTCGCCCATTGCCAGTTTCGATCAAATCCTCTTTGGTACACATTGACACTAGTAATGTACCAAAAAACTAGATTTCACTCCTAATCAGTTCTCTATAATTTATCAAAATTTTAGAGGCCTTAGGAGCAAAATAAAGAACCTGTTTTTAAAGAGCTGTTCTTGTCATAATGATATTATAGCCCTTACAGAAACTTGGTTAAGTCCCTCGATCTGTAACAGTGAAATTTTTTCTAATAATTTCAGTGTCCATAGACTTGATCGTTCGGCTCGGAATGGTGGGGGTGTTCTAATCGCTGTTAACACTTCTTTCCAATCGGAACCGTTCACTTTTAGATCGCTCCGTCATGCTGAGATTGTTGGGGTCAAAGTTAAACTCCCAACATGCTCGTTATATATGACTTGCTCCTATATTGCCCCTTCCTACGATATACAAGTTTACATTGATCATTTAAACTGTATTAAGGAAATCTTCGAATTTGTTCAAGATACTGACTTATTTGTGGTATTAGGTGATTTTAATATTCCGAACACTACTTGGTCATTATTTTCTACATCAAATTATTTCATTCCATCAACTCAACATAATTTTTTTTGAAGGAATGCCTGACCTTCCTTTGAACTATATATCAAATCATTTGAATCGAATTCTTGATCTTGTATTCATTAATGATAACTCAATTATTGATGTTTCTAGATCTTTTCCATTATCTGTTCCGGAGGATAGCCACCATCCTACATTAGAGCTAGCTTTGTCCCTTATTATTCCACATACTTTTTCTTCTTTTTCAAACCCATTATCAATTCGTCGTTGCTATCATAAATTTAATTTTAAATTACTAAATGAGTTAATTAATGCAACTAATTGGTCAATTTTTTATGACTCGGTTGACATTAATTTTGCAACAAGTTTTTTCTATAACACTTTAAACTCTATTTTAGATATTTGTGTGCCAACCTGTGCTGTTTTGCCCCCCACAAATAAGCCCCCTTGGTCTTCCTGAAGACTCAATAATTTAAGAAATATTAAATCTAAATATTTCAAAAGATTTAAAAAAACGGGAACGAATGTTGACTGGTCTAAATATATTATAGCAAAGTCAAAATTCCACCTTCTTAATTCTCAATGTCATGAAAATTATTTATTTCGATGCAAAAGTCAATTTGTTCGGGACACTTAACAATTTCATTCGTTTGTAAACTCGAAGCGTAAAACTTCTTGTTTACCAAACTCATTTTTTCATGGCCTGGATGAAGCTAGCAATGATTCTGATCTCTTTGCTAATTTCTTCCAATCCACATACTCTGCTTGTAGTCCCTATAATATGTCAGACCCATATTTAATTTCTTCGTCAAATTGTCTTATTTCTCCTACTGTAAGCCTTGATTCCCTTTTATCTGCCATTGGCAGTTTAAAATCTTCTTTCTCCCCTGGGCTGGACAACATCCCCAGTGGTATTATTAAGGAGTACAGTGGTTCCCTTGCGTTTCCATTGCTAAAGCTCTTTAACCTGTCTTTGGAAACAAGTATTTTTCCAAATATGTGGAAAGAATCTTATATCATTCCTCTCCACAAAAAAGGTGGCAGGTCTGATATTTCCATTTACAGGGGTATAGCAAAATTATCTGCTATACCAAAACTATTTGAAAAAATAATTACCTCGACTTTGCAACATTTTTGCAAATCCATATTATCTCCGACTCAGCATGGATTTGTACAGAGTCGGTCAATTGCAACCAATTTACATGAGTTTACATCGTTGATAAATGATGATTTTGTTGGCAAAGTGCAAACTGATGTAATTCACACCGACTTCAGTAAAGCTATTGACTCAGTTCATCACGAAATCCTACTACAAAAGTTACACCTTATTGGTTTCCCTCCCTCACTATTATCCTGGATTTCGTCTTATTTAAAAGATCGTACTCAAAAAGTTTTGCTCAGATCATCCAAATCGAAACTTGTTTATGTTTCATCGGGTGTACCGCAAGGTAGTCATATGGGTCCATTACTCTTTACTATCTTCATTAATGACCTTCCGTCTTTAATTTCTTACTCTCAGATACTTATGTATGCTGATGATGTAAAACTTTTCCTGTCTTATGCTGACCCATCGCATCACCTACGCCTGAAAAAAGATTTTAATTCAATGCAGGTGTGGTGTGATGTTAATCAGTTACATTTAAATTGCTCTAAATGTATGATTATGTCTTTCAGTCGTTCAAGACCCCAGCTTGTTAATTATTCAATTAACAGTATTCATTTGAAACGTATTTTTGTAGTCAAAGATCTTGGTGTACTCTTTGACTCCAAATTATGTTTCAACAGTAATATCTTGACTATAGTAAATGAAGCCAAAGGTGTTCTAGGGTTAACGCTGGTCGAAAGAGTTTAATGATCCTTTTATAACCAAACTTCTTCACATTTCGCTTGTTCGGCCAACCCTTGAGTACTGCTCTGGTATATGGTCTCCTCAGCATAAGACTAAACACGATCGCATTGAGTCTGTCCAAAAACAGTTCTTAACCTTTGCTTTAAGTGGATTGAATTGGGACCCCATTCTACGTTTTCCATCTTACTCCAGTAGGCTTCTGCTCCTTGATCTTCCGTCATTAATCAATCGTAGAACATCTCTTGGTGTTATTTTTATACCCTTGCAAAAAGGGTATACTAATTTTGGTCAGGAGTTTGCAACGCAGAGAAGGAAGAATCTCCGACCATATAAAGTATATATATTCTTGATCAGACGAGCTGAGTTGATATAGCCATGTGCGTCTGTCCGTCTGTCTGGATCAACGCAATCTCCTCCGAGACTATAAGAGCTACAGAACTGAAGTTTTGCACATAGTCTGGAATGTGCTGCAGGCATTGTATATCTCGGAATCATCCGGGTCGGATGACTATATCCTATAGCTCCCATAGGAAAGATCGGTTTTAAGAAATGTTTTAGTGGGATAACTTCGATGTTATTAAAGTCAGAGACTTGAAGATTGGAATATATACTCCTGATATGCACCCAAATACAACAAGTAAGAACGTTGCAGTCGGGCGCCACCGACTGCGTCAGACTCTGTTCCTGTTAAAGGTGTGTAGGCTCAATAAATATGTAGACCGTCCGTCCGTCTTTCCGTATGTTTGAATGCGAGATTATCGAGATTCCTTTTTTGAGCATGTCTTTTACATCAATTTAGCTACAGTCATCAAATTTTACATATAGCTTTTTTAAAATAAAATACTATTTTGGTTTTTATATATTTTGGATACTGGCTCCACATTTCAGAAAATCAATTTAATATAAGTTCAGTTGCAAATAAAGCCACATTTACATTTTTTTTTAATTTTTAGGTAAAACCGTATTTTTAATAAAATATAAGGATTTATGCAGAAAGTTTTATCAAAATCCATTAAATAACATAGAAGTTATAAAAAAAATAAAAAAAAAAAAACATTTTATTAAATGATAATATCACGCGGCAAGCGATGGGAATCGAACCTGGGTCACGCGCTTCGCATGCCACCGACTCTACCCACAACACCACGGCGTCTCTTGCGCGGCTATGTGCCAAACTGATTTTGGAAGTGTTTTGATTTGGTTAAACAGACTTGCGTTGTGGTAGCGAAGACCCTGCTTCAATCCCCAGTTAGGTCAACTAGAATTTGTTTTACGGAGCCTTACATTATGATTTTTATTATTTTTTTTTTTCGTAAATTTAAATTTCATGAACAGTAACCCACATGACAAATTTGGATGCTCTACGTCTAAGACTGTAGGAGATAGAGTTTTACCCTATTTGCCACGCTCCAAATGGGCGTAGCTATATATAACATATATTTTTGGGTAGAGGTAGGATACTAGTATATATATTCCAAGTCCCAACTCTTTGACGGCAATATTGTCGAAATTATCACGGTTTTAGTAAAAGATATAGTAATTCCCGATTTGCCACGCCCCCAGAAGACGTGGATACATAATTTTTGACTTATCTTAAGAGGAGGTCAACAGTATCCCACATGCAAAATTTGGACGCTCTAGCTCCAAAACTGTAGGAGATACAGTTTTATCCGATTTGCCACGCCCTTAATGGGCGTAAATATCTATGATATATATTTTTGATTCCAAGTGATCTACTTGCACATGTATTCCAAATTTCAAGTCTCTAGCTTTTAATACGCTCAAAATATTATAAGATTTATACAAATCGCTATATATATATTCCCGATTTGGCACGCCCCTAGGGGGCGTGGGTATATAACTATTTGATCTAACTTAAGGGAAAATCAACAGTAACCCACATGCCAAATTTGGATGCTCTAGCTTCAAAACTGTAGGAGATATAGTTTTATCCGATTTGCCACGCCCACAATGGGCGTAGATATATAATCTATATCTTAAAACGTCCGCGTGGTGTACACAAATATATATTCTAAATCCCATTTCTTAGACTGCAATATTGACTAAAATAACAGCGTTTAAGTCTTAATAGATATAGCGTTTCCCGATTTGCCCCGGCCCCTGTGGGCGTATCGGAAAAATACTCAAACTTGATCTGACGCGGATACACACGAGTATATATTCCAAATTACAAGTCTCTAGCTTCTATAGTGTCCAAATGCTGCGCGTTCATACAGACAGACGGACAGACGGACAGTCGGACAGACAGCAAGATGGACATTGCACAAATCCAATAGACTCGTTTTCCCTTTGGGAACAGAGTCTAAAAAGATATAGATTACATATCTACGCCCTTTGGGGGCATGGCAAATCGGATGAAACTATAGCTTCTAAATTTTTAAAGCTAGAGCATCTAAATTTGGAAAGTAATATACTGTTGGCCTTCCCTTCAGATTAATCAATAAATTATATATCCATATCTATATAGTGCTTAACATAAATCTTGCAATATTTTGGATGCTGTTAAAGCCAGAGACTTGAAACTTTAAACATATATTTGTATCAACCACCCATGGAAAAAAAAATAAAGAATATATATCTACGCCCATTAGGGGCATGGCAAATCGGGAAAAACTATATCTTTTACAATTTTACACCTAGAGTTCCAAAAATTGACACAGACGTTAGGCTTGACCGTTTCGACAAAATTATGAAAAATTATATATATCCGCCTCTTGGGGACGTGGCAAATCGGAGAAAACTATATCTTGCAAAGTCTTATAGGTACAGCTTTAAAATTTAATATAAAGGTTACTGTTTCCCTGCTTAATAGATTGCCTAAAAATTATATGTATCCAATTCTTGGGGGCGTGGCAAATCAGAAAAAAACTGTATCTATATTATTTGCAATTGCAAGGGTATTACCAAACTTCGGCATGGCCGAAGTTAACCCATCCCTCTAGTTCTACATAAGTTGATTATTGGTGACATAGAGTTCAAGCTTAGCAGTCATTGCAGTAAGACGTGGATTTTCTGCTGCGTTATGGCAATTCGAGTTTGTGTCGTGTGCAAATCTGATATTTCAGTGTCGGAGCTTCGTAAATTTTGAAGCCATTCAATGTTCAGCAATTTGCCGGCAAATGTTCCATGCTGAATGTATTGATATGTCACCTGAAACGTTAAAACTTTTAACTAACTGTCCGAATTTGCTATGGCTATGGCATCTTTTGTGAAAAATGTTAATTTAGTGACAGCCACTAAGGTTACGGCTCCTAAGTCGAAACAGTTAAGAAACAAGAGACAAGAGACAAGGGACATCAACTGCGGACGTCATTGACCCAGGTCATCCACCCCTTATGACAGCTGTTTCTAAGCCTACTCCTAATTTTGAGTGGGTGAAAAATCGGAAGAAAGAAAAGAAAAGGCGAGAGAACATCATTAGCAAGCATGTTGTTGGTATTGCTCCCAATTGCCTTGATTTGAACGTAAAGCATAGCTTTAAATATTTGCATGTGGGCAAATTTGCATTTGACACACAACCAGAGGTGTTGTTGAAATTTTGTGCTGATAAATTGAATATTAACCAAAATGCATTAACGTGCTTTAAGCTGGTGAAGCAGGATGCGGTCTTATCTACAATGCGGTTCGTAAACTTCAAATTGGGTATTCCTGAATCCCTATATGAAACAGTTTTCAAAAATGCTTTTTGGCCGATGGCAGTAAAAGTATCCAGATTTGTGCATAAACCAAAGGCTTTGGAAGTCACAGCAATTAATCGCGGTGTTTCTGTCCCCCACTGACTTCTTCACCTATTGCACTGGACGCAATTATAATATCGCCGATTACAAAAAAACCCCCAGTAAGGGACGCCACTGGCGTCTTTGCTGTTATCTTTGCTTCGATGAAGAGAGAGCTTTATAGTGGAAGATCGGAATTATCGCTCTCACTTTGCACTAATTCAGCTTTACAACAGCGCTTCATAGCGGTTTTATCTATTGTGGCTCCCCACGATATTCGCTGTGCTACTGAAGTGACGAATACTGCACGCTCTGCTGCTTTAAGATATGCAGTGTCTTCGGCGCGATGTTTTGTTTACCTAAGAATAGCGCTCTCATCGCCTTCTTGCCTATCATCAATCGTAAAGAGCATTTATAAATATATAACATCACCTGCATTATACTTGCCATTTTCACTCTCTTCGCTTGGACTCTTTGGCACTCTTGAGACATTTGCAAGAGCTGCTGTTTATCCTGCATTATCAGCGTCAATATATCAATTGGAATATTGCTAATTGGACTCTCTGTTACCATTGGACTGGAATAATGATGAATCCTCAATGATTTCTTCGTGCATTGCTCCCAGAACACATGCTGGAAGCCGTAATTCACCCAACCTCTTCTACCAAAATATTTCTGGAATGCGTAAGAAGTCACATTTAGTTCACATGGCAACTTCTCATAGTGATTTTGATGTTATTGTGCTAGTTGAAACTTGGCTCAACGAGGATTTTTTTGATACTGAGTTTTTTGACTCCAACACCTATCAGGTATTTCGCAAAGACAGAGACGCTGTGAAAACTCAACATTCGAGAGGAGGGGGTGTTATCATTGCTGGCAGGCGGACATTGGATTGTAAACAAGCTTTTCTTAATAATGATGACAAATTATTAGATCAGTTTTTTTTTTTGGTATATGCGTGTCATATATTCCACCAAGCAGCCCCTTGGATTTATAAAAATCCAATATTAATAACATAATTAGCCTCTGCCTTAGCCTGGGTCCTCAGCATTCGTTTTGCGTGATGGGAGATTTTAATCTTGGCAAAATTGAGTGACTTATCTTATTTGCCATCGGATATCCATGAGCCTCATGAAATACTCGTCATAGATGAATTATTTAGAGTAGGCCTATCACAGATTAATAATATATTTAACAAATTACATAAAATATTAGATTTAATCTTTATGAGCTTAGATGTTAAGTTTAATCTAATTGAATGTCTAAACCCAATTGCTAGTTGTGATATGCACCATGTTCCCATTTTGTTATTAATTGAATTCTATAATTTCCTACCACATGCGCAGTCACTATGTAGACATAACTATGATTTTGCTATGTGTAATTTTAATAATATTAATAATTGTATATCTTTAGTAAATTGGCCCCAAATCTTATTGCATTCAAACGTTGAGTATTGCTATGATAAGTTTTTATCTGTTATTCATGACATCATCAGTAAAAATGTCCCGCTAAAAAGGCCTTGCTAGATTATCTTGGTATACAAGTGGGCTAAAAACTAGAGGGATGGGCTAACTTCGGCCATGCCGAAGTTTGGTAACACCCTTGCAATTGTAAAGGATATAGATAATTTTTTTTCTATTTGCCACGCCCCCAACAATTGGATATATATAATTTTTCGGCAATCTATTAAGCAGGGCAACAGTAACCTATATATTAAATTTTGAAGCTCTACCTATAAGACTTCGGAAGATATAGTTTTCTCCGATTTGCCACGCCCACAAGAGGCGGATATATATGATTTTTCATAATTTTGTCGAAACGGTCAAGCCTAACGTCTGTGCCAATTGGAGCTCTAGGTGTAAAATTGTAGAAGATATAGTTTTATCCGATTTGCCACGCCCCTAATGGGCGTAGACATATATTCTTTATCTTTTTTTCTAGGGGTGGTTGATACAAATATATGTTTTAATTTTCAAGTCTCTGGCTTTAACAGCATCCAAAATATTGGAATATTTATGTTAAGCACTATATAGACTTTCCCGATTTGCCACGCCCCAAGTAGGCGTGGATACATAACTTTTTGATAAATCTGAAGGGGACTTTAAAAGTATATAACTTTATAAATTTGGATGCTCTAGCTTCAAAACTGTAGAAGATATAGTTTTATCCGATTTGGCACGCCCCCAAAAGGCGTAGATATATAATCTATATTTTTTTGTATTTGGGTGCAACTCAGGAGTATATATTCCAAATTTCAAGTCTCTGACTTTAATAACGTCGAAGTTATCCGACTAAAACATTTCTTGAAACCGATCTGTCCTATGGGAGCTATAGAATATAGTCATCCGATCCGGATGATTCCGAGATATACAATGCCTGCAGCATATTCCAGCCTATGTGCAAAATTTCAGTTCTGTAGCTCTTATAGTCTCGGAGAAGATTGCGTTGATCCAGACAGACAGACAGACAGACAGACAGACAGACAGACAGACAGACAGACAGACAGACAGACAGACAGACAGACAGACGGACAGACGGACATGGCTATATCAACTCAGCTCGTCTTGCTGATCAACAATATATATACTTTATATGGTCGGAGATGCTTCCTTCTCTGCGTTGCAAACTTCTGACCAAAATTAATATACCCTTTTTGCAAGGGTATAAAAAGGGTATCACACATATAAGAATATAACGCACTGCACTTTGATGTTGTTTTGTCGTATGCATGGTGTCTGGTGGTGATGGGTGGTGTTTGGTGGAGATGGGTGGGTGGCTGCTATGTTATGATTCATCACACAGTAAAAACAAGTAAGAAAGCTCTAGTCGGGACTGCCCGACTACGAGATCCCCTCAACCAAGTCCGAGCTGATGTTTTAAACAACCTAGCTTACATCTTTTATCTATACATGTTACCTCTGCGCGCATATACACATGCACACATACACAGAGGCACGCATATATATATGCACACATATACACATGCACACATATACACGTGCACACATATACACATGCACACATATACACATGCACACATTTGTATACACATGCACACATATACATACATGCCATGCACACAGAAGCACGCGCGCCGATTACTGCGTAGTTGATTTGAATGTATGTGTGCACACGTACAGGCTGCTGCCGCGTGCTTTTACAATGTTTCCTTTAATAACTTCTGTATTAATTAACGAATTTAAATGCAGTTTTCTGTATTGAGTGCTATTATTTTTATTAAAAATTCGGTTTTAGCTAAAAAATTAAAAAAAAAATTGTGGCTTTAATAATTTTTGTTTGAAAATTTTGTAAAATATAGACCCGGTACCCAAAATTTAAAAAAACAGAAAATGTATTTTATTTTCAAAAAGCCAAGTGCAAAATTTGGTGACTTAAGCTAAAAAGATGTAAAAGATATTGTCCAAAAACTGAATCTTGATAAAGTTTTTAATCGATATCAGTGAAACAGGAAAAGTTATCGAATATCTAAAACATACTCGATATGCGCGCTGTATACATGGACCTTCGTGCAAAATTTGAAGTCTCTAGCTCTTATAGGTTCTGAGATCGACGCGTTCATACATACGGACAGACGGACAGAGGGACAGACGGACAGACAGACGGACAGGGCCAAATCGACTCAGCTCGTCGCCCTGATCAAGAATATATATACTTTATGGGGTCTGCCACGCCTCCTGCCTGTTACATACTTTTTGCAAAACCATTATACCCTGATTTCCCATTTTAATGGGTTCAGGGTATAAAAAGTACGCGGACACCTAGAAAAAGCCAAGGCTAAATTTTTCTCCTATACACCTAAGAGCCTTAAAACAAAAACTTATCTATTGAAAGGCCTAACTGGCGACACAGATGTTCAGAAAATTTTGACTGATCTCTCGAAACGGAAAATTAGAAAATTCTACAAGTAAAACCCTTCAATACAAAATCCTCTCTGGAACGCAATATATCTTTGCCTATGTTTATGGTCCAAATAAGCGCAGAAAGCAGCGTTAATAAATTAAAAGCAATTAGTGCAATCCAGCATCACTACATTAGATGGGAGCCCTTACGACGTCCAGAGATTCCGGAGTGTGGGAACTGCCAAATGCGGGGAGCATCACCACCTTATTCCCAAGGACTTAGAATGTAATAAGGAACAACCATTTTGTGTACTTTGCAAAAAGACTGGTTACCCGGCCTATTATAAGGGATGTGAACGCTACAAAGAGCTTCAGCAAAAAATTAGAGCTAAAAACGAAATGTACCAAACACCCAAATTTACTCTCCAAACTTAATTAACCCTAATATAAGATATGCCGATGTATGTAAAGATCCTGTCATAGGTAATCCAAATGTAGAAACCTAATATAATTCCACTCTTACCAATTTTCAAAAGTCTATTTTAGCTTTAAGCAAACAAATCGAGAATCTCCAAAAGCAACTCGAATTTCAAACAGCCCATGTGGATACAATTTTCAACATTGTAGACTCAATATGAATCCTAGACGAGCACCCCCTACTATTTTAAAAGATACATTAAAAATTATATTAATTAACGTATGTATATTCGCTAATCAGCACATCCAAAAGAATCGAGCTTAATCAGTTTATTCTGAACAACAAGCCCGATAATGTAATGTCAAATCACACCAAGCTTAATCGGAAACACAAAATTGATATAAATGGCTACGTAATAATTAGACAAGACAGAAGTAGCGGTTTCCAGTGGCAATACTCATTAAAGAAAATATAAAGTTTCAAAAATATTATAACCACATTTTAAACTCATTTTCTCACATTAAAGCATGTGCAGTAAAGCTGTACCTAAGATCAAATAAATTCATATTTTTAGTAACAGTATATTGCCCCTCGGGAAACGATAATGGTTCATTTCAGACCGAACTTAATGTTTTATTCGAAACATTAAGACTTGATCATAATAATCATCAGTATATTATGAACTGTAAGTACACAAGCTGGGGTAATAGCTCTAACAATCCAAAAGGTAACGCACTGAACAACTTTTTAATCAATAATTCAATCAAGTACCGCTGTAATTTATATGCGTCGGAATCACCGTCATTCCTAAGCTCAAACTCCTTTCTAGACATATGTCTACCTGATCACAACCTAGCTATACACGGAGTTAGTAACTCTGTCAACCGTCTAAAATGCTTGGATTACTACAGTGACCACCGTGCAATTGTAATAGATGTGTCTTGCCATAGAGACGATTATTTTCTAACCCCAGAAGCCCCACAACATCTAAAACGCGATTACAAGAAAACTAATTGTCTTTTGTTTAAGAATAAATGCTCTTCCTTGTTGCAAAGAGAAATGCCAACTCCCAATAATCGCAACTTAACCAACAAAGAAATAGACTACCATTTATTTAAATTAGAAAAAATCCTTTTAACCTCAATCAATGAAAGCGTCCCCGAACACAAATACACACGTCCAATAGATGCTTTAACAAAGAATAACGTTATCAAAAAACTTCAGAAAGAAAAGAGCAAATTGTTAACACTTTATTAATCTCCTTCGAAAGGCTGATATACTAACAAATGATCTGGAGAATGACAAAACTACAAACAACTTTATATTAGAAGATGAAAAATCCATCCTCAACTTAGTTGGACACTTCTTTGAATTAGTTCACTCCGAGAAACGGAGCGCAATATCTAATACGGTACATAATCATGTAGATCTTTACTTCAATCAAGTTTTAGAGATTAAAAATAGAGTTGATAGCTTGCAATCTACACTTACTAGCTTTAACGACAGCAAAAGTGCTAACTACCTAACTTGTCTCCAGGCTGATAACTATTTTGTTACATCCAAGTATCTAACCGCTATATTTTCTCAATCAAAACCTAAATTTTCATCAGATATCGACCAAATTCCAATTATAATACTTAAAAACATTCCATAAGACCTTATATTAGAATATTGCTCAACTCTTAATAATATATAAAATAACGCTTACTTCCCCCAAACCTGGAAGACAGCTAAGCTAGTGGTAGTACCAAAAAAAATAAATACAAGAACAACATAAATAATCTCCGACCTATAAGTCTACTCCCTAATCTAAGCAAAGTATTTGAGGTCGTTATAAATTTTAACGTAATTAATATATGTGACAAAAACAATCTCCATTTAAATATGGCCACTCAACCCTTCATTCTATGAATCTATTAACATCTGAAATTAACTGGAATTGGAACAAAAAGCATGTTGTTGGCGCTTGCTTTATTGATCTAGAAAAAGCATTTGACACGATCTGGATTAAAAGACTAATTGCAAACCTATGAGCTCATCTCGCAAGTTCGTGGTTCATATAAATGGTTCGACAAGTTCCTCTGAGTTTCTTGTGATTACAATGATTACAATGGTCTCCAGCAGGGCACTGTAAATGCACCAGCTTTATTTAACCATTTTATCCACGACCTTCTTTCGAAAATGTATAATATTATAGCCTGTGCTTATGATATCGTGATTTATAATGCAGACAGCACATTAGCCGGTATCAACAGAAACCTACAAACAAGTTTTAATACTTTAGAAGAATTCGCTTTGAATTGGCATCTTAAGATAAATATTAAAAATTCGAAAGTATCCTCTTTCGTCCCCCAGTTATTAAATGCAACCATAACGTAAGGAAAAATTTGAGAGAACTCAAAATTTTTTCTAACATTTCCAATATTTCTATACCCCTTGCTCAGAAGGTCCAAGTTTTTGACCTATGAGTACATTTTGATAAATTCCTGTACTTCGATGACTACATAAATTTGCAAATTTCCAAGGCAATGGCTGCCTATCAGATTTACAAAAGAGCATTCAGCTCTAATATCTTAAATAACAAAGTTAAAGTCCTATTATACCAATCAGTCGTTAGACCAATAATTACATAAGGTTGCCCAATCTGGTTCTTAATCACCCCGTCGTACATGGAGAGATTAAGATTATTGGAAGGAAGGATTCTAAGAGCCTGCACTTCATTGTACAGACACGCAGACACTAATTTTGTAAAATTCTTTTCAAATAAGAAACTGTACAATGCAGCAAATATCATAAGGACAGATAACCATATTATAAATTTAATCAGAAGGCATTTTTGCCGATGCCTAGATAATCAAAATAACCTAATTAGAGCCCCATTTTATGCAAGCGATCTTTACTTTAAACGAGCAATTAGTAACGGATTTATGCCCAATGAATCATTTCTCCATTTAGATAAAAGAGGTTTCATTCAAGACCCCAATAGCACCCCAATTATATACCACATTTTGAGGAGAGCTAATAAAAAGTTGATACAATCAAATACGCTGACTGTAGACAACAAAAGATTTGATACCTCGGTCTCAAACAGAGACCAAATAGCTCAAATAACAACAAGGAAAAATTTCAGGTGGCTTAACAATATTGATGCCCGGTCTCAGACGGGTTATCCCTGTTGTCCTCTCCCTCTTACCACCCCAACTATTTTCTTATTTTATCTTACAACTACTTTTACTATAGATGCAAATTTTTTGTTAATTTTTTTCTTGCACTTTAATTTCTATCCACTATACTTAGTTACTAGTATATAATTAAACCTTTTTTTTAAAGAAAGATTACATTTACGATTAATTAATGCCCGAGAGCTCAGAGGCAGAGACTAGTATAAGACTAAAACTGAATAATACTTCTATTTATTAAGTCAACCAAACTTATTATAATAAATAAAATTAAAAAAAACTAGAGGGATGGGCTAACTTCGGCCATGCCGAAGTTTGGTAATACCCTTGCAATTGTTAAGAATATATATATAGTTTTCTCTGATTTGCCACGCCCCCAAATTGCGGATATATATAATTTTTGGTCAATCTATTGAGCACTGTAGCACTGTAGCAACAGTAGCCTATATATCAAATTTTGAAGCTGTACCTATAAGACTTTGGAAGATATAGTTTTCTCCGATTTGCCACGCCCCCAATGGGCGGATATAAATAATTTTTCATAATTTTGTCGAAACGGTCAAGCCTAACGTCTGTGTCAATTTTTGGAACTCTAGGTGTAAAATTGTAGAAGATATAGTTTTTTCCGATTTGCCATGCCCCTAATGGGCGTAGATATATATTATTTTTTTTTTCTAGGGGTGGTTGATACAAATATATGTTAAGAGTTTCAAGTCTCTGGCTTTAACAGCACCCAAAATATTAAAGTAGGCGTTAATATATAACTTTTTGATCAATCTGAAGGGGAGGCCAAAAGTATATTACTTTCCAAATTTGGTTGCTCTAGTTTCAAAACTGTAGAAGATATAGTATTATGCGATTTTCCACGCCCCCAAAGGGCATAGCTATATAATCTATTTTTTTTTGTATTTGGGTGCAACTCAGGAGTATATATTCCAAATTTCAAGTCTCTGACTTTAATAACGTCGAAGTTATCCCACTAAAACATTTCTTAAAACCGATCTGTCCTATGGGAGCTATAGGATATAGTTATTCGATCCGGATGATTCCGAGATATACAATGTCTGCAGCAGATTCTTATAGTCTCGGAGGAGATTGCGTTGATCCAGACAGACAGACAGACGGACAGACGGACATGGCTATATCAACTCAGCTCGTCTTGCTGATCAAGAATATATATACTTTATATGGTCGGAGATGCTTCCTTCTCTGCGTTGCAAACTTTTGACCAAAATTAATATACCCTTTTTGCAAGGGTATAAGAAAAACAAGTAAGAACGTTGCAGTCGGGCGCCACCGACTGTGTCAGACTCTGTTCCTGTTAAAGGTGTGTAGGCTCAATAAATATGTAGACCGTCCGTCCGTCTGTCCGTATGTTTGAACGCGATATTATCGATATTCCTTTTTTGAGCATGTCTTTTACATCAATTTAGCTACAGTCATCAAATTTTACATATAGCTTTTTTAAAAAAAATACATTTTTGGTTTTTATATATTTTGGAACCGGCTCCACATTTCACAAAATCAACTTAACATAATTTCAGTTGCAATTAAAGCCATATTTACATTTTTTTTAATTTTTTAGGTAAAACCGTATTTTTAATAAAATATAAGGATTTATGCTGACAATTTTATTAAAATTCTTCAAGTAACATGGAAGTTATAAAAAAATCATTTTATTAAATGATAATAACACGCGCCAGCGATGGGAGTCGAACCTGGGTCACGCGTTTCGCATGCCACCGACTCTACCCACTACACCACAACGTCTCTTTCACGAATATGCGCGAAATTGAGTTTGGTGGTGTTGCGTTGCGTTGCGTATGGATTTAGTAAAAGATAGAGTAATTCCCGATTTGCCACGCCCCCAGTGGACGAGGATACATAACTTTTGATTTATCTTAAGAGGAGGTCAACAGTATCCCACATGTAAAATTTGGACGCTCTAGCTACAAAACTGTAGGAGATACAGTTTTATACGCCCTTAATGGGCGTTAATATCTATAATATATATTTTTGATTCCGGGTGATCTTCTTGCACATGTATTCCGAATTTCAAGTCTCTAGCTCTTATAACGCTCAAAATATTATAGGATTTATACAAATCGCTATAAATATATTCCCGATTTGCCACGCCCCCAGGGTGCGTGGGTATATAACTTTTTAATCTAACTTAAGGGAATGTCAACAGTAATCCTAATGCCAAATTTGGATGCTCTAGCTTCAAAACTCTAGGAGATATAGTTTTATCCGATTTATAATCTATATCTTAAAACGTCCGAGTGGTGTACACGAATATATATATTCTAAATCCCATTTCTTAGACTGCAATCTTGACGAAAATAAGACATACGGACACACAGACGGACAGACAGCAAGACGGACATTGCACAAATCCAATAGACTCTTTTTCCCTTTGGGAACAGAGTCTAAAAAAGCACACAAGCACCTTCGCCGTTTACTGCGTAGATGATTTAGCGGCTGCGGTTGAAATAGATTGTAAAATAACTTCTAAATCTACTTTCTGAATGAACTTTTCAGAACATAATACTAACATCCAAAGGTGTGAATATGCGAAATTTCAACTCCTTAGAATTTGAAATACTTTTGGGGTTAATTGTGAGAGGTATCCATAATTTTTAATGTTTATTATTTTTATTTTCATCACAGAAACCTACATAGTCAATTCGGTGTCTCTACCTAATATGGTCTTTAAGTTATAGCTTAAAAACGAAGATAAACAAGTAAAAACGCTCTAGTCGGGACTGCCCGACTACGAGATCCCCTGAACCTTTGTTCGAGTTTTTTTTGCATTTTTACATACATACAGAACGATATGAATGTAAAAGTAAAAAACAATTTGTTTTTGAACAATAAATGTTGACAGCAGCGGGAATTGAACCTGCGACTCCCCGCTTGCAAGCCGCCTTCTATAACCATTACACCGCACTCTTCATATTGATCTTAGTGTCAAAGACGCAACTAAAGTAGCAGCGGCGAGAATTACAATGCAACTGAAATTACGATTGAACAAACAAAATTCAAAGAATAATGCACACATTTGAATGTATGTGTGCACACGTATAGACTGTGTGCACAGTGTGCACTGCACACGTATTGGCGCTCACTGCCGCGTGCTTTTGCAGAATGACAAAATGTTTTGTTTAATAACTTCTATGTTACTAAACGGATTTAATAATAATTTTCAGCATTGAGTTCTTGGATTTTACTAAAAATACGGTTTTATTAAAAAATTTAAAAAAAATAATTTGAGGCTTTGATAATTTTTTTTTTGATAAAATTGATTTTGTAAAATGTGGAGCCGGTATCCAAAATATAAAAAAATAGTAATAATAATTATTTACAAAAAGTTAAGTGCAAAGTTTGGTGACTGTAGCTAAAAAGATGTAAAAGATATGGTTCAAAAACTGAGTCTTGATAACGTTTTTAATCGATATCAGAAAAGGTTATCGAATATCTAAAACAAACTCGATATGCGCGCTGTATATATTGACCTTCGTGCAAAATTTTGAAGTCTCTAGCTCTTATAGGTTCTGAGATCGACAGACGGACATGGCCAAATCGACTCAGCTCGTCACCCTGATCAAGAATATAAATACTTTATGGGGTCTGCCACGCCTTCTTTTGCCTGTTACATACTTTTTGCAAAACCATTATACCCTGATTTTCCATTTTCAAGGGGTTCAGGGTATAAAAAATTGCATTAATTGCATTAATAACCCACAGGTCGACTACAAACACAGCCCATTATATCAAAAATGCCCAGCTTATCTTAAGCAACAGGAACTTGTGGCGATTAAAACAACAGGGAAAGTCGATCACAAAACAGCGTTAACAATATACAACACCCGACACACTCACCAAATAAAAAACACCTATGCCACGACACTGTCCAGCCCACCAAAACAAAACAGTAACACAGCAACACTGCAACTATATCAAATGAAACAAGAACCACACATTCCCACGCCCCAAAGCCGCCAACGACTAACAACAAAACACATCATAATCAGCCAACATTCTCATCAACCGCACCAGCCCACACACAACAACACCGAAATGCACACCCGGAAACCGCCACTCCGAAGATATGGATCTAGATGACCCTATCAACACAAAAGATAAAAAAAAACCTGAAACTACATACTTTCACCAAAGATAAAAACAACACCCTAGCAAATAACCTTAAGCTTAATGTCGCGGACGGAGGGACGCCGATCACCCTCAAAACACACCCAGCCCTCAATTGGCAACCTATTGAGGGCTCCCTCACGCTGTAGTTATTATAACAATTAGAATTGTTCAATGGAACATCAACGGATATCTAAGCAACTACAGCGAACTCCAAATATTAATAACCAAACACACACCACACATCATATCCCTACAAGAAACCCACAAAATAAATATCCACCACACACCCACACCTATCAACTACCTACTCTAAACAAAAACAAGTAAGAAAGCTCTAGTCGGGTCTGCCCGACTACGACATCCCCTGAACCAAGTCCGAGCTGATGTTTTAAGCAACCTAGCTTACATATTTTATCTATACATATTACCTCTGCGCGCATATACACATGCACACATGCACACATACACACATGCACACATATACACATGCACACATTTGTATACACATGCACACATATACATACCATGCACACAGAAACGCGCGCAGATTACTGCGTAGTATGAATGTATGTGTGAACACGTACAGGCTGCTGCCGCGTGCTCTTACAATGTTTCCTTTAATAACTTCTGTATTACTTAACGGATTTGAATGCAATTTTCTGCATTGAATGCTATTAATTTATTGAAAATACGGTTTTCACTAAAAAATTTGAAAAAAATTAAATTGTGGCTTTGATAATTTTTTTTTTAATAAATTTTTTTGTAAAATGTGGAGCCGGTATCCAAAATATGAAAAAATAGAAAATGTATTTTATTTATAAAAAGCTAAAAACAAAATTTGGTAGCTGTAGCTAAAAATATGTAAAAGGTATTGTTAAAAAAACTGAATCTTGATAACGTTTTAAATCGATAACATTGAAACGGAAAAATTTATCGAATATCTAAAACAAACTCGATATTTTCGCTGTATACACAGACCATCATGCAAAATTTGAAGTCTCTAGCTCTTATAGGTTCTGAGATCGACGCGTTCATACATACGGACAGACGGACAGACGGACAGACGGACAGACGGACGGACGGACGGACAGACAGACGGACAGGGCTAAATCGACTCAGCTCGTCACCCTGATCAAGAATATATATACTTTGTGGGGTCTGCCACGCCTCCTTCTGCCTGTTACATACTTTTTGCAAAACCATTATACCCTGATTTCCCATTTTCAATGGGTTCAGGGTATAAACACCGCTACGGTGGCGTAGAATTACTAGTTCATAAGTCCATACAAACCCAATCTGCGTAGAGTGTACATCTAAACAAAAATTTAGCATACATTGCACCAAACCAAAAATTTTCCCTAAGCAACCTCCAGGCCGTACTTGATACGTCACACACACCAACGCTAGTCACCGGTGACTTCAACAGCTGGCACAAAAACTAGGGTTCAAACTCAAACAATTGTAGAGGGAAACTAGTAGAAAAATTGATCTCCCAATCAGCCTATATTCTTTTAAATGACGGATCACCAACACATCTCAGCACCCACAACACACTAACGAACAGCGAGCTAACTTTTAGTAGCCCTATACTAAAAATTGATAGCACATGGCAAACAGAAAACGACCTCTTTGGAAGTGACCACTTCCCGATCATAATATTCCTCTTCGCCTCTACGACAAGAAGCACACAATACACAATATCCAAACCTAACTATATCACCGACAAAGCAAACTGGGAACAATTCTCTAAATTAATAGAAAAATACTCCTTACAGTTACCAACAAGCACAAACATAAGCAAAGAAGCAGCTACAATACACAAAATAATTATTTCGAGCGCGCACAGAACAATCTCCCAAATACACCCCATGGCTCGCCCTCACAATGTCCCCTGGTGGAATAAAGAGCTACAAACACTAAGAGACGAACAAATAAGAAGATGGCACAGACTAAAAAGTGAAACAACAACAGAAAACATTACACAATTTAAAAAGCCAACGCTTTATTTAGACTGACTCTGAAAAAAACTAAAAAAATTGCAGTAAACAATTCACCAAGCAAATTGCCCCCGACACCCCACATAAAAAAATTTGAAACAATATCAGAAGATTTGGCGGGGGGGAGTTTAAGCTCCTAAAAACACATCCACTGTATCCTGGAACCCACCAACAAATTGGAAATTGCAGACCTTTTTTTGCAAAAACTTGTCAGAAACAGCATCCGACCTTAGCATCACCACCAAATTCACAAACTCAAAACTAACAGCAATCAACAACATACACAACCACATTTACACCCCCAGAAAAAGAGCATCAGAAATTGACAAGCCAATAACACTAATCGAATTTACAGCAGCACTTAACACACTAAAAGGTAACACACCTCGACAGAATTAATTACACCATGATAAAAAATCTTGAAAAAAAACAATAAACAGAATCATAGACCTAGAGAACTCTATACTAAACAACTACATTCCCCAATCCTACAAGAACAGCACAACAATTCCAATACCAAAACCCAGCTCAGACAAAACTTTACTAAACTCTTACCGACCCATAGCACTCAAGCCATGCCTGTCCAAATCATATCCCTTAACTTTGCCAGAGCCTTCGACAGAATCCCCGGAATCCCCACAATCCTCGACCAACTTACAGACTGGAAAACTGGATAAAAAATACTAAACTACGTAAAAAAACTTTATGACCAACCCTCTCCTCTTTCCACCCCATCCCCAACGGCATCCCACAGGGGTCACCGCTCTCTGTAGTACTATTTGTAATAGCATACAATAAGCTTGCCAGAATGCAACATCCAAACTTCAACTTAATTTTAAAACTAAAAAACAGAAAAAACGTAAATATAAACCTAATTAACATCCTTAACACAATAACAAACTGGGGCAACTACTCAGGCGCTATGCTCTCCAACATAAAATGCAAACACATTAATGTTTGCAGAAAACACAACTGCAATTGCACCCTAACTACTGGACAAATACAAATTAAAAACGAGACAAAAATAAAGATACTTGGACTATATTTCAACAACAAATTCAGATGGAAATCTCACGCACAACAACTCACACAAAATCTCAAACAAGCAACCAACTTAATAAAATGTCTCTCAAGCCCAAAATTCAACTGCAAAAACTGCAAAGCAGATTACGGACTCCCCATATATGGAAATTGCCCAAAATCAACCTTAAGCCTCATCAAAACCGCAATAAACACAGGCTACAGAATCGCTCTCAGAGCATTTAAAACTACCCCACCCAAAACATGCTCTACGAAGCACCCAGAAATATTCTGGGCAGAATTTAATTTTAAAACAAGTAAGAACACTCTAGTCGGGTCTGCCCGACTACGAGATCCCCTGAACCAAGTCCGAGGCGGTGTTTTCAACAACCTAGACTTACATCTTTTATCTGTACATATTACCCTCTGGGCGCACACACACACGCACACATATACATACACAAGCACGTGCGCCGCTTACTGCATACATGAATTAGCGGATGCGCTTGGGCTGCATTCTGGGCATCATTATGAGAAATTCATTGTAAAATAACTTCAGTTCTAGATCAACTTTCTTAATGGGAATTTTTTGGACATAATATTGACATCTAGAGGTGTATATATACGAAATCCCAACTCCCTAGTATTTGAAATACGTTTTTCCACTTATGGGGCTAATGGGGGGAGGTATCCAAAATTTAAAAAAATTTTAATTCAATTTGGTGTCTCTAGCTGTTATGGTCTTTAAGTTATAGCTTAAAAACAAAGTCAAAATATCGATTGTTATCGATAATAAGGAAATAGGAAATAAACTTGTACTGCGTATGGTATACATGAATATATATCTAAAATTTCAAATCTCTAGCTTTTGTGGTTTACGAGATCACTGCACGGACAAGACGGACATGGCTAGATCGACTCATTTCGTCGTCCTGATCAAGAATATATATACTTTATGGGGTCTGCCACGCCTCCTTCTGCCTGTTACATACATTGTCACAAAACCATTATACCCTGAATTCCCATTTTCAATGGGTTCAGGGTATAAAAAGTATCGGTTATTATCGATTATAAGAAAATGGGATGCGTTATCGAAAAAAAAATAACCTTGTACTGCGTATGGTATACAATAATATATATTTTAAATTTCAAATCTCTAGCTTTTGTGGTTTACGAGATCACTGCGTTCATACCGACGGACAGACAGATGTAAATCCATACATACCAGGCGACTTCCTTCCTTAAGAAAGCCGCCCCCAACTCATTTTCCAAGAGCGGGTCAACAGGATTGACAGCGATAGATCGTGGATCCTGACGATCCGCTCTGGGGCCTTCCAAGCCGTTAACTGGATGTCACCGACTCGGAGGCCAATCACATTAGTTTCCCTACCTCTACCTCTCAGTATTTTATAAGCACGACCCCACGGGTCGTCCTTATTACGCTCCAGGAAAGAGCATCATCCTCATCCTCTTTCAATCGTATAAGCATTTGCTTATATTTATTCAAACATCGACTATATTCAAACCCAAGTTGGGCAGCGTTATCAGCATTGGCAGATCTGGCTCTTTAGAATCGCTTCCGAAGGGACCGAACCGACCGCCGATTAACACTCAATTCACGCGTCCACCACTTAACATGCTTGAGGTTGACCTTACCGTGCCTCTCAAACATGCTATCATTGACGCTAGTCATCCACCTATTTACACATGCGATCTGATCATTAACATTCATCATCTCAAAGGTACTTAGCGGAACTTCCGATACCCATGAAGGGGCCAATTCACACCACAAGTTCGCCAACGAATTTTTGGAACTCTAGGTGTCAAATTGAAGATATAGTTTTTCCGATTTGCCACTCCCCTAATGGGCGTAGATATATATTCTTTATCTTTAGACTCTGTTCCCAAAGGGAAAAAGAGTCTATTGGATTTGTGCAATGTCCGTCTTGCTGTCTGTCCGTCTGTCCGTCTGTCCGTCTGTCCGTCTGTCTGTATGAACGCGCAGCATTTGGACACTATAGAAGCTAGAGACTTGTAATTTGGAATATATACTCGTGTGTATCCGCGTCAGATCAAGTTTGAGTATTTTTCCGATACGCCCACAGGGGGCGTGGCAAATCGGGAAATGCTATATCTATTAAGACTAAAACGCTGTTATTTTAGTCAATATTGCGGTCTAAGAAATGGGGCTTAGAATATATATTTGTGTACACCACGCGGACGTTTTAAGATATAGATTATATATCTACGCCCATTGTGGGCGTGGCAAATCGGATAAAACTATATCTTCTACAGTTTTGAAGCTAGAGCATCCAAATTTGGCATGTGGGTTACTGTTGACCTTCCCTTAAGTTAGATCAAAAAGTTATATACCCACGCCCCCTGGGGGCGTACCAAATCGGGAATATATATATAGCGATTTGTATAAATCTTATAATATTTTGAGCGTATTAAGAGCTAGAGACTTGAAATTTGGAATACATGTGCAAGTAGATCACTCGGAATCAAAAATATATATTATAGATATTTACGCCCATTAAGGGCGTGGCAAATCGGATAAAACTGTATCTCCTACAGTTTTGGAGCTAGAGCGTCCAAATTTTGCATGTGGGATACTGTTGACCTCCTCTTAAGATATGTCAAAAGTTATGTATCCACGTCTTCTGGGGGCGTGGCAAATCGGGAATTACTATATCTTTTACTAAAACCGTGATAATTTCGGCAATATTTCCGTCAAAGAGTTGGGACTTGGAATATATATACTAGTATCCTACCTCTACCCAAAAATATATGTTATATATAGCTACGCCCATTTGGGGCGTGGCAAATAGGGTAAAACTGTATCTCCTACAGTCTTAGACGTAGAGCATCCAAATTTGACATGTGGGTTACTGTTCATGAAATTAAAATTTACGAAAAAAAAAAAATAATAATAATCATAATGTAAGCCTCCGTAAAACAAATTCTAGTTGACCTAACTGGGGATTGAAGCAGGGTCTTCGCTACCACAACGCAAGTCTGTTTAACCAAATCAAAACACTTCCAAACTCAGTTTGGCACATAGCAACGCAAGAGACGCCGTGGTGTTGTGGGTAGAGTGGTGGCATGCGAAGCGCGTGACCTAGGTTCGATTCCCAGCGCTGACGCGTGATATTATCATTTAATAAAATTTTATTTTTTTTTTTTTTTTATAACTTCTATGTTATTTAATGGATTTGATAAAATTTTCAGCATAAATCCTTATATTTATTAAAACAAATTCTAGTTGACCTAACTGGGGCAAGTCTGTTTAACCAAATCAACACACCAAACTCAATTTGGCACAAGAGACGCCGTGGTGTAGTGGGTAGAGTCGGTGGCATGCGAAGCGCGTGACCCAGGTTCTATTCCCATCGCTGCCGCGTGATATTATCATTTATTAAAATGTTTTTTTTTTTTTTTATAACTTCTATGTTACTTAATGGATTTTGATAAAACTTTCTGCATAAATCCTTATATTTTATTAAAAATACGGTTTTACCTAAAAAATTAAAAAAAATGTAAATGTGGCTTTATTTGCAACTAAACTTTTATTAAATTGATTTTGTGAAATGTGGAGCCAGTATCCAAAATATATAATAAAAACCAAAATAGTATTTTATTTTAAAAAGCTATATGTAAAATTGTATGACTGTAGCTAAATTGATGTAAAAGACATGCTCAAAAAAGGAATCTCAATAATCTCGCATTCAAACATACGGAAAGACGGACGGTCTACATATTTATTGAGCACACACCTTTAACAGGAACAGAGTCTGACGCAGTCGGTGGCGCCCGACTGCAACGTTCTTACTTGTTTTTTCTAGGGGTGGTTGATACAAATATATGTTTTAAGTTTCAAGTCTCTGGCTTTAACAGCAATCAAAATAGTGGAGGATTTATGTTTAGCACTATATAGACTTTCCCAATTTGCCACGCCCCAAGTAGGCGTGGATATACTAACTTTGTGATCCATCTGAAGGGGTGGCCAAAAAGTATATTACTTTCCAAATTTAGATGCTCTAGCTTCAAAACAGTAGAAGATATAGTTTTATCCGATTTTCGCACCCCCACGCCCCCCAAAGGGCATAGCTATATAATCTATATCTTTTTGTATTTGGGTGCAACTCAGGAGTATATATTCCAAATTTCAAGTCTCTGACTTTTATAATGTCGAAGTTATCCCACTAAAACATTTCTTAAAACCGATCTGTCCTATGGGAGCTATAGGATATAGTCATCCGATCCGGATGATTCCGAGATATACAATGTCTGCAGCAGATTCTTATAGGCTCGGAGGAGATTGCGTTGATCCAGACAGACGGACAGACGGACAGACGGACATGGCTATATCAACTCAGCTCGTCTTGCTGATCAAGAATATATATACTTTATATAGTCGGAGATGCTTCCTTCTCTGCGTTGCAAACTTCTGACCAAAATTAGTATACCCTTTTTGCAAGGGTATAACTAGAGGGATGGTCTAACTTCGGCCATGCAGAAGTTTCGTAATACCCTTGCAATTGTAAAGGATAAAGTGGATATATATCATTTTTAGTCAATCTATTGACCAGGATAACAGAAACCTATGCATCAAATTTTGAAGTAATAATTATAAAATTTAGGAAGATATAGTTTTCTCCGATTTGCCACGCCCCTAATGGGCTTAGATATATATTCTTTATCTTTTTCTCTAGGGGTGTTTTGTTAAAATATATGTTTTAAGTTTCAAGTCTCTGGCTCTAACAGCATCCAAAATATTGGAGGACTTACGTTAAGCACTACATAGACTTTTCCGATTATATAACTTTTTAATTAATCTGAAGGGGAGGCCAAAAGTATATTACTTTCCAAATAAGGATGCTCTAGCTTCAAAACTGTAGAAGATATAGTTTTACCCGATTTGCCACGCCCCAAAGGGCGTAGCTATATATTCTATTTTTTTTTGTATGGGGGTGCGGTTCATGAGTGTATATTCAAAATTTCAAGTTTTTGACTTCAATAGCGTCGAAGTTTTCGTACTAAAACATTTCTTTAAACCGATTTGTCCTATGGGAGCTATTGGATATAGTCGTCCGATACGGATGATTCCGAGATATACAATGTCTGCAGCAGATTCTTATAGTCTCGGAGGAGATTGCGTTGATCCAGACAGACGGACAGACAGACAGACGGACATGGCTATTTGAGCTCAGCTCGTCTTGCTGATCAAGAATATATATACTTTATATAGACGGATATGCTTCCTTCTCTGCGTGGCAAACTTCTGACCCTTTTTGCTATACCCTTGCAAAAAAAATTATAATTGAAAACAAGTAACAACGCTCTAGTCGGGTCCGCTCAACTACGAGATCCCCTGAACCAAGTCCAAGCCGATGTTTTAAACAGCCTAGCTTACATATTTTATACAGTGAGCCAAAAAGTATTGGCACAGCAGCAAATTCCATGTTCCGAACGCTATAACTTTTGATCCTGTAGGACGACATCCAAAATTAAAATGCTAATATATAAAAAAACATATAAACTATTTATTTTATAAACCGAAATTAAAATATTAACATTTTTATACCCTGAACCCATTGAAAATGGGAAATCAGGGTATAATGGTTTTGCAAAAAGTATGTAACAGGCAGAAGGAGGCGTGGCAGACCCCATAAAGTATATATATTCTTGATCAGGGCGACGAGCTGAGTCGATTTGGCCCTGTCCGTCTGTCCGTCTGTCCGTATGTATGAACGCGTCGATCTCAGAACCTATAAGAGCTAGAGACTTCAAATTTTGCATTCCGTTTCAATGATATCGATTTAAAACGTTATCAAGATTCAGTTTTTTGACCATATCTTTTACATATTTTTAGCTACAGCTTTTTATAAATAAAATACATTTTCTATTTTTTCATATTTTGGATACCGACTCCACATTTCACAAAAAAAAATTATTTAAAAAAAAAATTATCAAAGCCACAATTTAATTTTTTAAATTTTTAAGTGAAAACCGTATTTTCAATAAATTAATAGCACTCAATGCAGAAAATTGCATTCAAATCCGTTAAGTAATACAGAAGTTATTAAAGGAAACATTGTAAAAGCACGCGGTAGCAGCCTGTACGTGTGCACACATACATTCAAATCAACCACGCAGAAATCGGCGAGCGTGCTTCTGTGTGCATGGTATGTATATGTGTGCATGTGTATACAAATGTGTGCATGTGTATATGTGTGTGCATGTGAATATGTGTGCACGTGTATATGTGTGCATGTGTATATGCGTGCCTGTGTGTATGTGTGCATGTGTATATGCGCGCAGAGGTAATATGTATAGATAAAAGATGTAAGCTAGGTTGTTTTAATCAGCTCGGACTTGGTTCAGGGGATCTCGTAGTCGGGCAGACCCGGCTAAAGCTTTTCTTACTTGTTTCTTATGCTTATGCTAGTTGTAGTGAAAAAAGACACAAATTTACGCAAAAAAAAGTATTGGCACACTTCATAAAGAAACGTAAAGAAACCAATTTATATCGGTAAAAACAAAAAATTAATATTTTGTTTGACCTCCATTGGCCTTGATAACGGCTTGAAGACGCCTTTTCATACTTCCAACTAAGTTAGACGTCTCCTGGCTGTTATTTGCCCCCATTGGGTGACGAGCGCCTGTCTAAGGGATTCCTTTGACGTTATGTGCTGAGACCGTATTTTTTGACCAACAAAACTTTACTAAACTCTTACCGACCCATAGCACTCAAGCCATGCCTGTCCAAATCATATCCCTTAACTTTGCCAGAGCCTTCGACAGAATCCCCGGAATCCCCACAATCCTCGACCAACTTACAGACTGGAAAACTGGATAAAAAATACTAAACTACGTAAAAAAACTTTATGACCAACCCTCTCCTCTTTCCACCCCATCCCCAACGGCATCCCACAGGGGTCACCGCTCTCTGTAGTACTATTTGTAATAGCATACAATAAGCTTGCCAGAATGCAACATCCAAACTTCAACTTAATTTTTAAAACTAAAAAACAGAAAAAACGTAAATATAAACCTAATTAACATCCTTAACACAATAACAAACTGGGGCAACTACTCAGGCGCTATGCTCTCCAACATAAAATGCAAACACATTAATGTTTGCAGAAAACACAACTGCAATTGCACCCTAACTACTGGACAAATACAAATTAAAAACGAGACAAAAATAAAGATACTTGGACTATATTTCAACAACAAATTCAGATGGAAATCTCACGCACAACAACTCACACAAAATCTCAAACAAGCAACCAACTTAATAAAATGTCTCTCAAGCCCAAAAATTCAACTGCAAAAACTGCAAAGCAGATTACGGACTCCCCATATATGGAAATTGCCCAAAATCAACCTTAAGCCTCATCAAAACCGCAATAAACACAGGCTACAGAATCGCTCTCAGAGCATTTAAAACTACCCCACCCAAAACATGCTCTACGAAGCACCCAGAAATATTCTGGGCAGAAATTTAATTTTAAAACAAGTAAGAACACTCTAGTCGGGTCTGCCCGACTACGAGATCCCCTGAACCAAGTCCGAGGCGGTGTTTTCAACAACCTAGCTTACATCTTTTATCTGTACATATTACCCTCTGGGCGCACACACACACGCACACATATACATACACAAGCACGTGCGCCGCTTACTGCATAAATGAATTAGCGGATGCGCTTGGGCTGCATTCTGGGCATCATTATGAGAAATTCATTGTAAAATAACTTCAGTTCTAGATCAACTTTCTTAATGGAATTTTTTGGACATAATATTGACATCTAGAGGTGTATATATACGAAATCCCAACTCCCTAGTATGTGAAATACGTTTTTCCACTTATGGGGCTAATGGGGGGAGGTATCCAAAATTTAAAAAAATTTTAATTCAATTTGGTGTCTCTAGCTGTTATGGTCTTTAAGTTATAGCTTAAAAAACAAAGTCAAAATATCGATTGTTATCGATAATAAGGAAATAGGAAATAAACTTGTACTGCGTATGGTATACATGAATATATATCTAAAATTTCAAATCTCTAGCTTTTGTGGTTTACGAGATCACTGCGGACAGACGGACATGGCTAGATCGACTCATTTCGTCGTCCTGATCAAGAATATATATACTTTATGGGGTCTGCCACGCCTCCTTCTGCCTGTTACATACATTGTCACAAAACCATTATACCCTGAATTCCCATTTTCAATGGGTTCAGGGTATAAAAAGTATCGGTTATTATCGATTATAAGAAAATGGGATGCGTTATCGAAAAAAAAAATAACCTTGTACTGCGTATGGTATACAATAATATATATTTTAAATTTCAAATCTCTAGCTTTTGTGGTTTACGAGATCACTGCGTTCATACCGACGGACAGACAGATGTAAATCCATACATACCAGGCGACTTCCTTCCTTAAGAAAGCCGCCCCCAACTCATTTTCCAAGAGCGGGTCAACAGGATTGACAGCGATAGATCGTGGATCCTGACGATCCGCTCTGGGGCCTTCAAGCCGTTAACTGGATGTCACCGACTCGGAGGCCAATCCACATTAGTTTCCCTACCTCTACCTCTCAGTATTTTATAAGCACGACCCCACGGGTCGTCCTTATTACGCTCCAGGAAAGAGCATCATCCTCATCCTCTTTCAATCGTATAAGCATTTGCTTATATTTATTCAAACATCGACTATATTCAAACCCAAGTTGGGCAGCGTTATCAGCATTGGCAGATCTGGCTCTTTAGAATCGCTTCCGAAGGGACCGAACCGACCGCCGATTAACACTCAATTCACGCCGTCCACCACTTAACATGCTTGAGGTTGACCTTACCGTGCCTCTCAAACATGCTATCATTGACGCTAGTCATCCACCTATTTACACATGCGATCTGATCATTAACATTCATCATCTCAAAGGTACTTAGCGGAACTTCCGATACCCATGAAGGGGCCAATTCACACCACAAGTTCGCCAACGAATTTTTGGAACTCTAGGTGTCAAATTGAAGATATAGTTTTTCCGATTTGCCACTCCCTAATGGGCGTAGATATATATTCTTTATCTTTTTTTCTAGGGGTGGTTGATACAAATATATGTTTTAAGTTTCAAGTCTCTGGCTTTAACAGCAATCAAAATAGTGGAGGATTTATGTTTAGCACTATATAGACTTTCCCAATTTGCCACGCCCCAAGTAGGCGTGGATATATAACTTTGTGATCCATCTGAAGGGGTGGCCAAAAGTATATTACTTTCCAAATTTAGATGCTCTAGCTTCAAAACTGTAGAAGATATAGTTTTATCCGATTTTCGCGCCCCCACGCCCCCAAAGGGCATAGCTATATAATCTATATCTTTTTGTATTTGGGTGCAACTCAGGAGTATATATTCCAAATTTCAAGTCTCTGATTTTTATAATGTCGAAGTTATCCCACTAAAACATTTCTTAAAACCGATCTGTCCTATGGGAGCTATAGGATATAGTCATCCGATCCGGATGATTCCGAGATATACAATGTCTGCAGCAGATTCTTATAGGCTCGGAGGAGATTGCGTTGATCCAGACAGACGGACAGACGGACAGACGGACATGGCTATATCAACTCAGCTCGTCTTGCTGATCAAGAATATATATACTTTATATAGTCGGAGATGCTTCCTTCTCTGCGTTGCAAACTTCTGACCAAAATTAGTATACCCTTTTTGCAAGGGTATAACTAGAGGGATGGTCTAACTTCGGCCATGCAGAAGTTTCGTAATACCCTTGCAATTGTAAAGGATATAGTGGATATATATCATTTTTAGTCAATCTATTGACCAGGATAACAGAAACCTATGCATCAAATTTTGAAGTTATAATTATAAAATTTAGGAAGATATAGTTTTCTCCGATTTGCCACCCCCCTAATGGGCTTAGATATATATTCTTTATCTTTTTCTCTAGGGGTGTTTTGTTAAAATATATGTTTTAAGTTTCAAGTCTCTGGCTCTAACAGCATCCAAAATATTGGAGGACTTACGTTAAGCACTACATAGACTTTTCCGATTATATAACTTTTTAATTAATCTGAAGGGGAGGCCAAAAGTATATTACTTTCCAAATAAGGATGCTCTAGCTTCAAAACTGTAGAAGATATAGTTTTACCCGATTTGCCACGCCCCAAAGGGCGTAGCTATATATTCTATTTTTTTGTATGGGGGTGCGGTTCATGAGTGTATATTCAAAATTTCAAGTTTTTGACTTCAATAGCGTCGAAGTTTTCGTACTAAAACATTTCTTTAAACCGATTTGTCCTATGGGAGCTATAGGATATAGTCGTCCGATACGGATGATTCCGAGATATACAATGTCTGCAGCAGATTCTTATAGTCTCGGAGGAGATTGCGTTGATCCAGACAGACGGACAGACAGACAGACGGACATGGCTATTTGAGCTCAGCTCGTCTTGCTGATCAAGAATATATATACTTTATATAGACGGATATGCTTCCTTCTCTGCGTGGCAAACTTCTGACCCTTTTTGCTATACCCTTGCAAAAAAAATTATAATTGAAAACAAGTAACAACGCTCTAGTCGGGTCCGCTCAACTACGAGATCCCCTGAACCAAGTCCAAGCCGATGTTTTAAACAGCCTAGCTTACATATTTTATACAGTGAGCCAAAAAAGTATTGGCACAGCAGCAAATTCCATGTTCCGAACGCTATAACTTTTGATCCTGTAGGACGACATCCAAAATTAAAATGCTAATATATAAAAAACATATAAACTATTTATTTTATAAACCGAAATTAAAATATTAACATTTTTATACCCTGAACCCATTGAAAATGGGAAATCAGGGTATAATGGTTTTGCAAAAAGTATGTAACAGGCAGAAGGAGGCGTGGCAGACCCCATAAAGTATATATATTCTTGATCAGGGCGACGAGCTGAGTCGATTTGGCCCTGTCCGTCTGTCCGTCTGTCCGTATGTATGAACGCGTCTATCTCAGAACCTATAAGAGCTAGAGACTTCAAATTTTGCATTCCGTTTCAATGATATCGATTTAAAACGTTATCAAGATTCAGTTTTTTGACCATATCTTTTACATATTTTTAGCTACAGCTTTTTATAAATAAAATACATTTTCTATTTTTTCATATTTTGGATACCGACTCCACATTTCACAAAAAAAATTATTTAAAAAAAATTATCAAAGCCACAATTTAATTTTTTAAATTTTTAAGTGAAAACCGTATTTTCAATAAATTAATAGCACTCAATGCAGAAAATTGCATTCAAATCCGTTAAGTAATACAGAAGTTATTAAAGGAAACATTGTAAAAGCACGCGGTAGCAGCCTGTACGTGTGCACACATACATTCAAATCAACCACGCAGAAATCGGCGAGCGTGCTTCTGTGTGCATGGTATGTATATGTGTGCATGTGTATACAAATGTGTGCATGTGTATATGTGTGCATGTGAATATGTGTGCACGTGTATATGTGTGCATGTGTATATGTGTGCATGTGTATATGCGTGCCTGTGTGTATGTGTGCATGTGTATATGCGCGCAGAGGTAATATGTATAGATAAAAGATGTAAGCTAGGTTGTTTTAATCAGCTCGGACTTGGTTCAGGGGATCTCGTAGTCGGGCAGACCCGGCTAAAGCTTTCTTACTTGTTTCTTATGCTTATGCTAGTTGTAGTGAAAAAAGACACAAATTTACGCAAAAAAAAGTATTGGCACACTTCATAAAGAAACGTAAAGAAACCAATTTATATCGGTAAAAACAAAAAATTAATATTTTGTTTGACCTCCATTGGCCTTGATAACGGCTTGAAGACGCCTCTTTCATACTTCCAACTAAGTTAGACGTCTCCTGGCTTGTTATTTGCCCCCATTGGGTGACGAGCGCCTGTCTAAGGGATTCCTTTTACGTTATGTGCTGAGACCGTATTTTTTGACCAACAAATGCCAAACATGCTCAGATTGAGATCCGGTGATTGTGGTGGTGTTTTAGCTGCTTGCAGGGGTATATAAGCCATTCCTGCACTAAAAACGACGAATGTTTATGATCATTATCTTGTTGGAAAAGCCATTTTGTCCCATGTAGCCCCAATTTCTCAACACTGAGAGTCAAATTAGTTTTTAAAATGCTAAGATAAACATGTTTATCCATTTTTTCATCAATAAAAGCCATTTCACCAACACCAGAGGCCGCACAACACCCCCACACCATAACGTTGCCACCACCATGCTTTACAGACTTCATCAAATTTTTTTCTTCAAGCTCCTCATTAGCTTCACGCCACACTTTTTGGGCACCATCGGATCCAAAAATGTTAAACTTGGATTTGTCACTGAATATAACATTGTTCCAAAACGAATCCGGCTCATTTACGTGGGCTTTAGCAAATTCTTGCCTCTTCTTTTTGTTTGCCTTTGAAAGGCTTGCGCCTTTCCACAGTTTGTGGGGAAAAGTTTTCCTTAAAGGATTCCTGTAACGTCTGACATAGTTTTACTGATGATGTCGTCGGATTTTTGGGCCACTGCAGCCACTATAAGCCTCTCTTGACGCTAAGTCAATTTTTTTGGACGTCCATTTCGGCTCTCTGGCTCCAATTTTCCGCTGCTAACGTAATGCTTAACAATATTACGAACACTTGACGATGACCTATCAACCAATACGCCAATTTCCCGATAACTTTTATTTTGAATATAAAGGTTTATAATACATTTTCGCGATTCTAACGAAATCTCAGATCCTCTGCCCATTTTTGCGTGTTTGTGATGAAATCAAACCCGAATATGAAGCAAAACATATTATGTGCGTATTGCAGAAGCTAAAAACAAAGTATAATATAAAAATAAGGTAATTTACCGTTACAATATACTTATATATATATACTATATATAATTATACAAAATACTTTTTTGCGTAAATTTGTACCTTTTTTCACTACAACTAGCATAAGTATAGGAAAAAATTTTAATATTTTAATTTCGGTTTATAAAATAAATATTAATATAATATAATATAATATAATTTTGGATGTCGTCCTACAGGATCAAAATTTATAGCGTTCGGAACATGGAATTTGCTGCTGTGCCAATACTTTTTTGGCTCACTGTATAAGCATATTACCCTCTGCGTGCACATACACACGCACACATATGCGTAGTTGATTGGAATGTATGTGTGCACACGTATAGAAAAAATGCAAAACGCTCGGAGCTGTTGCCGCGTGCTTTTGTCAATTGACAAAATGTTTTCTTTAATAACTTCTGTGTTACTAAACGGATTTTGAGCATTGAATGCTTTTATTTTATTGAAAATACGATGTTGCCTAAAAAATTTAAAAAAATGAAATGGTGGCTTTGATAATTTTTTTTTTAATAAATTGGTTTTGTAAAATGTGGAGCCAGTATCCAAAATATAAAAAAATAGAGTGTTTTTTATTTACAAAAAACTTAATGCACAATTCGGTAACTGTAACTACAAAGATATAATAGATATGTTAAAAAAACTGAATCTCGATAACGTTCTAAATCGATATCATTGAAAAGGGAAAATTAATAAAAAATCTAAAATAAACTTGATATGCGCGCTATATACACAGAACATCCATTTCAAGTCTCTAGCTCTTATATGTTCTGAGATCGACGCCTACATACATACGGACAGACAGACGGACAGGGCGAAATCGACTCAGCTCGTCGACCTGATCAAGAACATATATACTTTATGGGTTCTGCCACCCCTCTTCTGCCTATTACAAACTTTTGCAAAACCATTATACCCTGATTTCCTAATGGGTACCAATGGGTTCAGGGTATAAAAATTGTGCCCGTAGCGGGTTCGAACCTGCGACTCCTCGTATGCAGGCCTCCATTTTCAACTATAATACCACACTCTTCATATTGTTGTGAGTGACAAACACGTCACTAAAATAGCAGCGGCGAGAATTACAATTAAACTGAAATTGCGATGTAACAAATAAAATTCAAAGAAGAATGAAGACATTTGAATGTATGTGTGCACACGTATAGACTGTGTGCACAGTATGCACTGCACAGGTATTGGCACTAGCTGCCGCGTGCTTTTGCAGATTGACAAAATGTTTTCCTTAATAACTTCTATGTTACTTAACGGATTTTGATCAAATTTTAAGCATTGAGTTTTTTTATTTTTTGCAAATACGGTTTTACTTAAAAAATAAAATAAACATGATATTGTAGCCTTAATTTTTTTTTTTTTTGAAAAAATTGACTTTGTAAAATGCAGACCCGGTATCCAAAATATAAAAAATTAGAGGGATGGGCTAACTTTGGCCATGCCGAAGTTTGGTAATACCCTTGCAATTGCCACGCCTCCAAAGATTGGATATGTATCATTTTTGGGCAATCTAGTAAGCAGGGCAACAGTAACCTATATATCAAATTTTGAAGCTGTACCTATAAGACTTTGAAATATTCAGTTTTCTCCGATTTGCCACGCCCCCAAGAGGCGGATATATATAATTTTTCATAATTTTGTTGAAACGGTCAAGCCTAACGTCTGTGTAAATTTTTGGAACTCTAGGTGTAAAATTGAAGAAGATATAGTTTTTTTCCGATTTGCCATGCCCCTAATGGGCGTATTCTTTATCTTTTTTTCTAGAAGTGGTTGATACAAATATATGTTTTAAGTTTCAAGTCTCTGGCTTTAGCTGCGTCCAAAATATTGGAGGATTTATGTTAAGCACTATATGGACATCCTGATTTGCCCAAGTAGGCGTGGATACATAACTTTTTGATCAATCTGAAGGGGTGGCCAAAAGTATTTTACTTTCCAAATTTGGATGCTCTAGCTTCAAAACTGTAGAATATATAGTTTTATCCGATTTGCCACGCCCCCAAAGGGCGGAGCTATATAATCTATATCTTTTTCCAAATTTCAAGTCTCTGACGCTAATAACTTTGATGTTATCCCACTAAAACATTTCTTAAAACCGATCTGTCCTATGGGAGCTATAGGATATAGTCATCCGATCCGGATGATTCCGAGATATACAATGCCTGCAGCAGATGCCAGCCTATGTGCAAAATTTCAGTTCTGTAGCTCTTATAGTCTCGGAGGAGATTGCGTTGATCCAGGCAGACAGACAGACGGACAGACAGACGTACAGACGGATATGGCTATATCAACTCAGCTCGTCTTGCTGATCAATAATATAAATACTTTATATGGTCGGGGGTGCTTCCTTCTCTGCGTTGCAAACTTCTGACCAAAATTAATATACCCTTTTTGCAAGGGTATAAAAACAAAGTAATAACGCTCCAGTCGGGTCTGCCCGACTATGAGATCCCCGACTACGAGATATACATATACTTTATAGGGTCTGCCACGCCTCCTTCTGCCTATTACATACTTTGTGCAAAACAATTATACCCTGATTTCCCATTTTCAATGGGTTCAGAACGAATTTCTTTCCCGATCCCATCTCGTCCCGAAAAAATTTTTGATTTTCCCGCCCGATCGTCCCTACAAATTTTTCTTTTTTCCCGTGTGTCCCGACATTTCCCGAAATTTTTTTTCATTATTTAGAACTTATGATAGATACAGTATTTAATATTTTCTCAAAATTTTCTTTTTTAAGATGAGTTCTCTACTCTTCCAAAATTCTACCAGAAGTAGAATACACCCTCTCACTCGTTGTCGAAGATGTTGGAACATCAAGTACATGCCAGAACTCATTTGTAACAATGACAATTCATTGCATTTATTGCGAAATAATAAAATATTTTAGCTTCTCTTAAATTTAACTGCTCTTTTATAAATACACGTATTTTTATCGATTTATATTTTTCTTATCGGGATCCGCGGGAATTTCGGGATCATGCACTTATCCCGACCATCCCGAAAATTTTTTTGTATATCTCGGAATCATCCGGCTTGGACCACTATACCATATAGCTGTCATAGGACACATCAATATTTTGGGCGCTGTTAGAGCCAGAGTCTTGAAACTGAAAACATATATTTGTATAAACTACTTCGATACAAAAACATATAGGATATAAATCCTAATTCTTCAAAAGCTCTATTTTACACCTAGAAATCCAAAAATTAACAAATACCCTAAGCTCATCTGCTTCGACAAAGCTTAAAAAAAATTATCCTCCTTTTTTAGGCGAGGCAAATGAGAGAAAATTATATCTTTCGATATATAGGTCATATAATTTGTGAATACGTCAATCTTGATTTTTTTTTGACAAATTAGAAATACTTATTATATCTTTTACAATTATAAGAGTATTACCAAACTTCAGCATGGTCGAAGCTAGCCCATCCCTCTAGTTATGAATAAATAAACAAATTAATTTTATGAAATTAACGGATAAAATATAAATTTTGTACTTCAAAATTGTTGCTGTCATTTTTAGTGCCAATGCGAACACATATGATTTACTTGTTAGTATTTTTTTTTTCAAAAATAGCAGCATTTTTTTATAGTCAAACGCAAACACGTTGTATTTAAGCTATTGGTCGTCTCTGGTCACACCGAGAGGAATGTTACGCGAAACACAGGTGTTACGCTATAAGCTAGTTCGTATTTAGTTAATAAAAATATAACTGAAAAAAACATGAGTTTTTTAAAAATTCAACCCGATTGCAATATTTTGTACGCATAATATATGTGACACATGTAGTTAAAATTAATAGTTGAAAGAGTGACGAATTGGCGTCGGGCAACGTGTTTTAAAGGTTCGCCGTTTTTATCGATTAAATTGTATATGTACGAAGAGATAGTTGCGACCAGTGCTGGCGCGCAAATACGCATACTCATACACTTGCAACAACACATACAACAACAAAAATAACAAAAACAACATCAGTTGATACATTTCTTTAGAAGCGGAACACCCTGAAAAGCTCGCAAACAAAACCAAACGCGGAAACTGGCAAAGTGCTCTCAAGCGCTGCGTTAATCCAAATCGAGAATTCGCTCGCATCACAAGCGCTTTTAACGCGATGTCTTGTAAAACGGAGAACAACAGCAGCAGTAGCTACGGTAGCGACATCGGCGTAACACTTGTCAGCGATAGCAGCGGTAAGTGGTAAATCGCTTTAACCCTACTCCCTACTCACTCTTTCACTTCTGTCACTGTCTCTCTGTCGCTCACACGTTATGTTTCTTTGATGACCTGTTTGTTTTTACGTTACCACAGATATTGCTGATAAGATGTTTAACGTGCGCTCGCTGGTATCCGCAACTGGCAAATCTAAACCACCGAATCAACTGCAACCGCAGCAGCAGCCACAACAACAACACCAGCATCAGCAACTGCAGCCACAGCAGCAGGAACAGCCACCACAACAACAACAGCAGCCACCACCAGTGACGCCACAAAAACAGGCCATGTCTGCGGACGAGCGAAAAGCCACCAAGAAATCTCTAGTCATCGTGGTTGCAATATTTGTTGCCAGTTTGATGACCATGTTCTATGTATATGCAATATTTCCCGAATTGAATGCGTGAGTGTTGATCAAAACCCGTTTTTTATACCCTTGCACAAAGTGTATATTAATTTTGGTCAGAAGTCTGCAACGCAGAGAAGGAAGCGTCTCCGACTATATAAAGTATATATATGCTTGATCAGCACGATGAACTGAGTTGATATAGCCATGTCTGTCTGTCTGTCAGTCTGGATCAATGCAATCTCCTCCGAGACTATTAAAGCTACAGAGCTGAAATTTTGACAATACAGTGCAATCTGCATATGCATTGTATACATCGGAATCCTCCGGATCGGACAACTGTATCCTATAGCTCCCATCGATCGGTTTAACGAAATGTTTTTGGGATAACTTCGGCGCTATTAAAGTCTAATACTTAAAATTTGGAACATAACTCGTGTATCCCACCCCCATTCAAAAAGACATTGTAATATATAGCTTCGCCTATTGGGGCGTGGAAAATTGCGTAAAACTGTATCTTCTACAGTTTTGAAGCTAGAATACCCTAGTTTGGCAATTAGGTTTCTACTAACCCCCCTTCAGATAGATCAATAAGTTATATATCCCCGCCTACAAGCGGGGTGGCAAATCGCGGAAGTCTATATAGTGCTTAAAATAAATCCTCCAATATTTTAGACGCTGTTAGAGCCAGAGACTTGAATCATAAAATATTTGTATCAACCACCACTAGAAAAAAAGATATATAGGAGATATAAATCTCCTTGAAACCTCGAACATATATTTGTTTCAACCACTCCTAGAAAAAAATATATATCACATATCTACGCTTATTAGGGGAATGGCAAATCGGTAAAAACTGTCTTCATTATTCATCTATTACATCTAGGGACTCTAAATTAAAAAAAATACGTAAAGCTCAACTGCTTCAACAAAATCATGAAAAATTAAATATATATCCGCCTATTTGGGGCACGGAAAATCGGAGAAAACTATATCTTCCAAAGCTGTACATTTTAAGCCCGAAAATTTGGCATAGGTTACTATTGCCCTCCTCCATAGATTGAAAATCATATAGATCCGCCTCTTAGAGGCGTGGCAATTTTATTAAATTAAAAAAAATTTTAAATTTAAATTATCTAAAGTCACTATTTAGTTTCAGTAAAAACGCTAGTTGGCGACGGTTCAATAGGGTTTGTTATTATCTAAAGATACATACATATGTGACTACTCCATTTCCCTGAAGCCGAATTATACATACATATGTATATAGAGAATCTGTAGATAATGTACATATGTATGTTACGAAGAACAAGTATTAGTTCATGAATATCATCTCATATTTTAACATACATACATATGTATATACTCTAATTTTAGTATATATGTACATGTATGCATGTACATATAAATTGCATATTTTACACCGCGTCGGTTAATTGGCACATTATGGCATTTAATATGCTATCTGTGAGTCGAACATTCACGGCTTCAGCAGCAGCTGACACCTGTTTTTGTGTCAATTCCCTCTGACATTGCATCGAGCTTTTGCACTCAGCAAAGTCACGCCACTTTACACTCACACACAGTCACGGTTGCTGAAGCTTTTTGCATTATTACAGTCGTAAGTAACGCTCTTTTTTGTGTTTTTTTTAGCTCTGAGAAGCAACATTTAAAAATACCGCGCGATATACAAGATGCGAAGATGCTAGCAAAGGTCCTGGATCATACAAGGACATGTATTATTTCGAAGTGATGTTCGGCGTTGTTGTCGCCTACGTATTGTATCCTTTTTTAATCAATAACTAGATCAACTACAACACGCAAACGTCCACATACTGCTGCATGTCTAGATAACGGCGCTTGCGCAACACGTTTCACGTTAGCCTCGTACTTATAACCTTGACCCTATTTCAAATACTCCGCGAATGGCCAGTTTAGACCAAAAAGAGTGTGCGACGACGACAACAGCAAAATTCATGGTCAACAGCCACTATCGCGCTCGGGCACTCATATGTATGTATGTATGTACACACACTCTCACAACACGTGCGCCTTTCACCCGCGAAAATTTCTATATTATGCTCGGGCACGAATAATTAACATTGAAGACGACGTCGCCGTTTTGGATGCATGTAGGAAGCAAAAAAAATAACGTATATAAAAGGAACTAACAATACAAGAGCGAGCATGTCTTAAAATGATCAGCTGATTGACGCTGCGATATTGAACAAGTGCAATTTGCACTCTACATTAGCGAGAGAAAGATAGGAAGAGTGAGGCAGAGAATGCTGACGCATACATGGAAGACTCTCGCTATCTCTCTTTGATTTGAGTTTTCAGCCATTCAAAGCATGTTTATAATCTAAAGCAAGGAAAAACACATACCGAAGCTTAGATACCCTTGGCTTGCTATTAATCAAACAACTTTATATTTTATTAACTGGAGCAATTCGTATAAATTGTAATAACAGTGTAGAGATTGACAGCTTCAATTGGACAGAAACAAAAAATAAGCTATTGGTCCAAGATGTCTATCGCGACACATTTCGTAGCAACTTCCAGCTAGGGCACAAAAAGAAGCACAAGCAAACACAAATCCATGACTATGTTTGCTATGTCTAATATATAAAAACAGCTAGAGCTAGTACTCAGTTTTATCGTTTTCCCTTTTTAAGAAGCACCAATTACATATATGTATGTGGCGACGCACTTACGATTTTACGTACTGATCGAATGATTGTAAACTGGCTTTGTTTTTGATATATGTACATACATATGTACATATGCACATACATATGAATATGTTTAGTAGTTGTGTTTTGCTGTATATGTATGTACATATGTACATATGTATGTATGTGAAGCATTTGTTAATCATGAATGTGCGCATGTAAATACTATACTGAATTATAGAGAAGAACGATAATAATTTGTTCGGGGGCTTGTAATCTACATTTGTAATAGATTTGCACATGTTTATATTATATTTATATACATATGTATGCATGTAAATTCAAGTTGGCAAAAGTAGTTTTTATGACTAATCCAATTTTACAGTCGATACAGCCAATTTTTAAGATGGAATTTTTGCATTAATTTTATTACGGTTTCATTCAATCAAAAAATATTTCTACTACGTGTCAAATTCAATCAAAAAATATTTCTACTACGTGTCAATTGAAAAATAGTCCATTTGCTGATTTTATTTGTATTTCTAAATTTTGTTGTGTATACATACATAATACTGTTTGTTTTAATGGACTCCTGATAATAACACAGCATAAACCAGAAGAGATCAGAAGCTGAATTTTGTTTGATACAATTACTTTTTATAAAAACAATTAAAAGTAGAATCATGTTTTTTGTAAATTTCCATCGCAAAGGAAAGCTTAAAACGTTATTGATTTTTATACCCTTGCAAAAAGAGTATATTAATTTTGGTCAGAAGTTTGCAACGCAGAGAAGGAAGCATCTCCGACCATATAAAGTATATATATTCTTGATCAGCAAGACGAGCTGAGTTGATATAGCCATGTCCGTCTGTCCGTCTGTCCGTCTGTCTGTCTGTCTGGATCAACGCAATCTCCTCCGAGACTATAAGAGCTACAGAACTGAAATTTTGCACATAGGCTGAAATGTGCTGCAGGCATTGTATATCTCGGAATCATCCGGATCGGATGACTATATCCTATAGCTCCCATAGGACAGATCGGTTTTAAGAAATGTTTTAGTGGGATAACTTCGACGTTATTAAAGTCAGAGACTTGAAATTTGGAATATATACTCCTGAGTTACACCCAAATACAAAAAGATATAGATTATATAGCTACGCCCTTTGGGGCGTGGCAAATCGGATAAAACTATATCTTCTACAGTTTTGAAGCTAGAGCATCCAAATTTGTAAAGTAAAATACTTTTGGCCTCCCCTTCAGATTGATTAAAAAGTTATATATCCACGCCTATCTGGGGCGTGGCAAATCCGGAAAGTCTGTATAGTGCTTAACATAAATCCGTCAATATTTTGGACGCTGTTAAAGCCAGAGACTTGAAACTTAAAACATATATTTGTATCAACCACCCCTAGAAAAAACATAAAGAATATATATCTACGCCCATTAGGGGCGTGGAAAATCGGGAAAAACTATATCTTCTACAGTTTTACACGTAGATTTCCAAAAATTCACAGCAACGTTAACCTTGACCGTTTCGACAAATTTATGAAAAGCTATATATATATCCGCCTCTTTGGGGCGTGGCAAATCGGAGAAAACTATATCTTCCAAAGTCTTATAGGTACAGCTTTAAAATTTGATATGTGGGTTACTGTTGCCCTGATCCATAGATTGCCCAAAAATTATATATATCCAATTTTTGGGGGCGTGGCAAATCAGAAAAAACTGTATTTATATCCTTTGCAATTGCAAGGGTATTACCAAACTTCGACATGGCCGAAGTTAGCCCATCCCTCTAGTTTTAAATGATTTAAAATCCAATCTAACTGCTCTAAGTACAATGTATTGGATGTTTTCTTTCAACAGTTCATCAATTTTCTTCAAGATTTTTTATGTTCTTGACAAAAACAGCACGCTTTATTTATAGAGACGGAATGAATACGTTTTATTTGTCATTTTCTGTTATCATCCATTTGCTTACCTGCGGCACGTCTTAAGTTTGTATCAACAGCTGGTGGCGGGTGGTGGGAGAGCGGATGGTTGGCGATTGCCATTGTCAACTTGTGCATTACTTGGCTATTAATAGTTTGGCGACTAGCCCAGCCAGTTGGCAATTTATCTGATGATCTGTTTTTAGATCTATTTAACTAGACCCTAGGCAAGGTGTATTTGTGTGTGTACGTCTGCATAATATGTTTAACACAAGTCACTGACTTATTTACATATAATATTTAAATTGGTTGCCATAACTGAATGCGTTTTACAGCCTACAAACATTTGCCATTCCTGGTTCGTTATTCCTGTCAATCTTACTTGGATTCTTGTATAAATTCCCCATCGCACTGTTCCTCATCTGTTTCTGCTCGGCGCTGGGTGCCACGCTCTGCTATACACTCTCCAATCTGGTCGGTCGCCGTCTCATTCGACACTTTTGGCCAAAGAAAACGAGCGAATGGTCCAGACACGTCGAGGAGTATCGTGATAGTCTATTCAACTATATGCTCTTTCTGCGGATGACGCCGATCCTGCCCAATTGGTTTATCAATTTAGCCTCGCCGGTAATTGGTGTACCGCTGCACATCTTCGCCCTGGGTACTCTCTGTGGCGTTGCTCCGGCACCTCGTGATTGCCATACAGGCTGGCAAAACGCTGCAGAAGATGAGCAGTTCCAGTGAAGCCTTCTCCTGGACCTCGATGGGCGTGCTAACATTATGTGCGTGTGCTTCGCTACTGCCAGGGTTACTCAAGAACAAGTTTAAGAAGAAGAAGACGGCGTAAAACTCGAAACTTAAGAATGGATACTGAATGTTGCAACAGCTGTAACAGATTTATTTTACCTAAAAAGCAGAAAAAAGTGTAAAAGAAAAAAACATCCCATATTATGTTGAATTGGGTTGTTTTTTTACGAGTATATACTAAATATTGATAGAAACCTGCATATATACATATATATATATATATATATATATATATATATATATATATATATATATATATATATATAATATATATATATAAATATATTTTATTATTATTTCTCTAGGTTTTTCCTTAGTTCTAATGAATGTATCATGTATGCCGAATTGCTATTTCCAAAAACACAAATCCATAAGAAAAATACACAATAAATGCACATATATATTTCTTGTTATTAAAAGTGGAACAACAAACATGAAACTCCGAGTATCTACTATATACATAGGTTTAGGATATAAGAAATTCGTTTTTTTTTTTTGCTTAATTTAAAATACAAAACTTTTGCATCATCTATTTCCGTAACTTGTTTTAAGTTTAGTAAAACTTATTTTGTTTTAGTGCTATTGCAGTATTTACGAGAAATATTATCGATAAGTAAATCAATAAGCAAAAAATAATGAATTCTATATGTTTGTGACCAAATATATATATTTAAAAAGAAGAAGCAAGTGTTTTGTCTATTTTATTTTAGTCGAAATGGGTATACTTTTTATTTTTTTTTGAAAATCGAGAATATCAGCAGATAAGTCTTCAATGAGATTTATTCACTATGACTAGCTGTTGTGGTTGAATCGTATCACAAAAATCGAGTTACTGTTTCCACTACAAAAATCATTCCTTGCAATCTATTTTAATTGTTCTTTAATTAAGCTCTGTAAAAGTAAAATATGTCTAGCCAATATTTTATATAACTTACTTGTAAAAGCTTTTCTCGCAAAGCCTCGATTTTTATAGTAGTTTAGAGCAACACAAATTGGCAGAGTGTTCAGTGTTTCAACACGCTATATCAAAAGTGGAACTTTTTTGGCAGCTTTTTAGTAAATTGAAGCTTTAGCTTTTTGAGTCGGTTCGTCGTTTGTAAAGCTGCCTGTGATAAAAAGCGATTGGTGGATTTTATGGGAAATTATCGTTAAGAGACCTTTGCATCAATATTTTTGTAAATTTTGATGTTTCAAACAATTTACATTTTGTTTTTTATCTATACATATTAACCTCTGCACACATGCATACATATATGGGTAGCACTATCAGAAAATAATTGTTTAATAACGTCGGTTTTACAAGCAATAATTTCTTAATCAAATTTTCAGAATATAATATTGACATCCAAATGTGTGTATACAGAGCCTCTACTATTAGTAGAGAGAGTGTTTGGGCAAAATCTGAGATATTAAAAAGAGATGAATAGAAGAAGAGAAAGAGAGAAAGTTGGAGATAAATATTTATATATTTTTCTATATATTTATGGATATATAAAGATATATATACATAGATCGAAAAAGCAGTTAGCATAGAAGAAAAAGAAAGATATATACATATATAGAGAGAGAGATATTTATATACATAGCGATAGAAAGAGATTTATGATATATATATATATATATATATATATATATATATATATATATATATTTATATATATTATATATATATATACATCTATATGCGCATATATATATATATATATATATATTATATATATATACATATATATATATATATATATGCGCATATAGAGATACAGAGATATGTAGATACATATGTATCGAGAAATATCAGATAAGTTTACAATCTTTTGAAAGGATATTGCGTCTATATCCCATCTGTCCAATGATTTGGCGTGCGTTCCGAGAAATTTAAATAATATTAATGACATCGAAAATGTGACTGTTATGCGCTGTATGGGTGGCAAAGTGTCGAAAGTTTTGCTGATTGGCTCAAAATATGCACATATTTGTTTATTAACCTTAAGTATCACATTCACAGACACACACACTTGAAGGAACATACTTAAGGACATATATGTAAAGGTGAGGTCACCGTCGACACGTTTCACCTTTTCATATTCATATTCTCAAAAGTTTGAACACTGCCAAAAATTCTATTCATTGAGTGAATCCAAGAAGTCTGCAAAAATCTAATTTTTATGTCAAATGCAAAATGAACTTTTCATTTGATAAGATCTATATATAGAGCCGAAGTTATCCCACTAAAACATTTCTTAAAACCGATCTGTCGTATGGGAGCTATAGAATATAGTCGTCCTATCCGGATGATTCCAAAATATACAATGCCTGCAGCAGATTGGAGCCTATGTGCGAAATTTCAGCTATGTAGCTCAAATAGTCTCGGAGGAGATTGCGTTGATCCAGACAAAAAGACAGACAGACAGACGGACAGGGCTAAATCGCCACAGCTCGTCGTCCTGATCAAGAATATATATGTACTTTTTATGGGGTCTGCCATTCCTCATTCTGCCTGTTACATACTTTTTGCAAAACCATTATACCCTGATTTCCCATTTTTAATGGGTTCAGGGTATAAAAATATAGTTTAAAGAGATAAAATAGCTAAGACGCAGACCCTTAGGTTACAGGTATGGCGGGCATACTTACCGCATTCATTGAAATACAATTGCAATGGCAACTAAGCATTAACATTATTTTATTTAGGTATTTAAGTATTACAGACTTGTTACAGATGAGGCAGTTAATAGAATAACATATTTTCTAAATAACGAGTACCTACATGTCTACCAGGAAGCTAAGTACCTAGTTATAATTCTGGATAAACGGCTGAAATTTAGATCCCATATATGTAATTGCAGCAATTCGACACTCTTGACTTAAGCTGGATACTGTGCCGCAAGTCGAAGCTGCCATTGCGATGCAAGAGGGAGATCTATAAGGCAGTAATCGTGCCTACCTGGAGCTACGGAATCCACATCTGGGGACTGGCTGCTGCATCGAACCGCAAAGGTAATAATAAAAGGTAAATAATAAACGGTACAAACCTTTCAGAATAAAGCTCTGAGGCTGATCACTGATTGTGGCTGGTACGTTCGAGGTTCGACTCTGCACCGAGACCTTAATCTGGAGACCGTTGAGCTCCAAATCAACCGGCACTCCAGTCGATACAATGAGAGGCTGCGTGCGCAAGCCAATAGGCTTAATAGGCCACTCCTCACTGCCACCAGATTTGGTCCCATAAAGAGATTAAAGCGACGGCAATATCTGAACCTCTCATACTAATATCTACCAAATTAGAAGGTAAATTAAAAAATTCATTGTAAATAGCTTAGTATATTATTAAGCGAGGTTCCCCATTAAATTAAGATAAATATCTTGTTATAGTCGTTAAGATTTGGTGATACGAGATAAACAATAATAAAGTAATTAGTTAATAACAATTAAATAAAAAAAAAATAAAAAACAAGTAAGAACGCTCTAGTCGGGTCTGCCCGACTACGAGATCCCCTGAACCAAGTCCGAGGCGGTGTTTTAAACAATCTAGCTTACATCTTTTACCGGTACATATTACCCTCTGCGCGAACACACACACGCACACATATACATACACAAGCACGCGCGCCGCTTACTGCGTAGATGATTTAGCGGCTGCGCTTGGGCTGCATTCTGGGCAGCAATATGAGAAATTAATTGTTTAATAACTTCGGTTCTAGATCTACTTTCTTAATGAAATTTTCAGGACATAATATTGACACCTAAAGGTGTATATATCCGAAATCCCAACTCCCTAGTATTTGAAATACGTTTTTTTCCACATATGGGGCTAATGGGGGGAGGTATCCAAAATTTAAAAAGTTTATTATCTGTATTTGCATCACAGCAACCTACATAGTCAATTTGGTGTCTCTATCTGTTATGGTCTTTAAGTTATAGCTTAAAAACAAAGTCAAAAAAACGATTTTTATCGATAATAAGGAAATAGGATGAGTTATCGAAAAAAAAAATAAACTTGTACTGCGTATGGTATACAAGAATATATATCTAAAATCTCAAATCTCTAGCTTTTGTGGTTTACGAGATCACTGCGTTCATACGGACGGACAGACGGACAGACGGACGGACGGACAGACGGACAGACGGACATGGCTAGATTGACTCAGCTCGTCGTCCTGATCAAGAATATATATACTTTATGGGGTCTGCCACGCCTCCTTCTGCCTGTTACATACATTGTCACAAAACCATTATACTCTGAATTCCCATTTTCAATGGGTTCAGGGTATAAATAGCAGAATATTTTTCAAAATTATATAGTATATATATTTTACCTGTCTATCGTTTGCCTATAAGTTAGTACCTCTTAAAGTCTTCCTATAGAAGATCAAGTTGTTTTCAAACAAGTAAGAACGCTCTAGTCGGTCTGCCCGACTACGAGATCCCCTGAACCAAGTCCGAGGTGGTGTTTTAAACAATCTAGCTTACATCTTTTACCCGTACATATTACCCTTTGCGAGAACACACACACGCACACATATACATACACAAGCACGCGCGCCGCTCACTGCGTACATAATTTAGCGGCTACGCTTGGGCTGCATTCTGGGCAGCATCATGAGAAATTCATTGTTAAATAACTTCGGTTCTAAATCTACTTTCTTAATGAAATTTTCAGGACATAATATTGACATCTAGAGGTGTATATTTACGAAATCCCAACTCCCTAGTATTTCAAATACGTTTTTTCCACTTATGGGGCTAATGGGGGGAGGTATCCAAAATTTAAAAAATTTATTATCTGTATTTACATCACAGCAACCTACATAGTCAATTTGGTATCTCTAGCTATTATGGTCTATAAGTTATACCTTAACAAGTAAGAACGCTCTAGTCGGGTCTGCCCGACCGAGGCGGTGTTTTAAGCAATCTAGCTCATATCTTTTACCGGTACATATTAACCTCTGCGCGCACACACACACGCACGCATATTCATACACAAGCACGCGCGCCGCTTACTGCGTAGATGATTTAGCGGCTGCGCTTGGGCTGCATTCTGGGCAGCATTATGAGAAACCCATTGTTAAATAACTTCGGTTCTAGATCTACTTTCTTAATGAAATTTCTCAGGACATAATATTGACATCTAGAGGTGTATATATACGAAGTCCCAACTCATTAGTATTTGAAATACGTTTTTTCCACCTATGGGGCTAATGGGAGGAGGTATCCAAAATTTAAAAAGTTTATTATCTGTATTTACATCACAGCAACCTACATAGTCAATTTGGTGTTTCTAGGTATTATGGTCTAAAAGTTATAGCTTAAAAACAAAGTCAAAATATCGATTGTTATCGATAATAAGGAAATAGGATGAGTTATCGAAAAAAAAAAATAAGCTTGTACTACGTATGGTATACAAGAATATATATCTAAAATCTCAAATCTCTAGCTTTTGTGGTTTACGAGATCACTGCGTTCATACGGACGGACAGACGGACAGACGGACGGACGGACAGACGGACAGACGGACATGGCTAGATTGACTCAGCTCGTCGTCCTTATATATACTTTATGGGGTCTGCCACGCCTCCTTCTGCCTGTTACATACATTGTCACAAACCATTATACCCTGAATTCCAATTTTCAATGGGTTCAGGGTATAAAAACAAAGTCAAAATATCGATTGTTATCGATAATAAAGAAATAGGATGAGTTATCGAAAAAAAAACAAGTAAGAACGCTCTAGTCGGGTCTGCCCGACTACGAGATCCCTGAACCAAGTCCGAGGCGGTGTTTTAAACAATCTAGCTTATATCTTTTACCGGTACATATTACCCTCTGCGTGCACACACACACGCACACATATACATACACAAGCACGCGCGCCGCTTACTGCGTAAGTGATTTAGCGGCTGCGCTTGGGCTGCATTCTGGGCAGCAATATGAGAAATTAATTGCTTAATAACTTCGGTTCGAAATCTACTTTCTTAATGAAATTTTCAGGACATAATATTGACATCTAGAGGTGTATATATACGAAATCCCAACTCCCTAGTATTTAAATACGATTTTTCCACTTATGGGGCTAATGGGGGGAGGTATCCAAAATTTAAAAAGTTTATTATCTGTATTTACATCACAGCAACCTACATAGTCAATTTGGTGCTTCTAGGTATTATGGTCTAAAAGTTATAGCTTAAAAACAAAGTCAAAATATCGATTGTTATAGATAATAAGGAAATAGGATGAGTTATCGAAAAAAAAAAAATAAGCTTGTACTACGTATGGTATACAAGAATATATATCTAAAATCTCAAATCTCTAGCTTTTGTGGTTTACGAGATCACTGCGTTCATACGGACGGACAGACGGACGGACGGACAGACGGACAGACGGACATGGCTAGATCGACTCAGCTCGTCGTCCTGATCAAGAATATATATACTTTATGGGGTCTGCCACGCCTCCTTCTGCCTGTTACATACATTGTCACAAAGCCATTATACCCTGAATTCCCATTTTCAATGGGTTCAGGGTATAAAAAACATATTTTCTATTTATACCTTGAACAAATTGGGAATTGAGGGTCGAATGGTTTTTGTAAAATATATATAACAGGTAAAAATAGCAGAATATTTTTGAAAATTATATAGTATATATATTTTACCTGTCTATCGTTTGCCTATAAGTTAGTACCTCTTAAGGTCTTCCTATAGAAGATCAAGTTGTTTTCAAACAAGTAAGAACGCTCTAGTCGGTCTGCCCGACTACGAGATCCCCTGAACCAAGTCCGAGGTGGTGTTTTAAACAATCTAGCTTACATCTTTTACCGGTACATATTACCCTTTTCGAGAACACACACACGCACACATATACATACACAAGCACGCGCGCCGCTCACTGCGTACATAATTTAGCGGCTACGCTTGGGCTGCATTCTGGGCAGCATTATGAGAAATTCATTGTTAAATAACTTCGGTTCTAAATCTACTTTCTTAATGAAATTTTCAGGACATAATATTGACATCTAGAGGTGTATATTTACGAAATCCCAACTCCCTAGTATTTGAAATACGTTTTTTCCACTTATGGGGCTAATGGGGGAGGTATCCAAAATTTAAAAAATTTATTATCTGTATTTACATCACAGCAACCTCAAGTGGCGAGCAAAAGTGAGTGCATGTTCACAAAACAGACTTTCATCGTCCATAAAAACAAAACAATACAAGAAAACCAAACAATTTTTTTTATTTTATTTAGATTGTTTTATTTGTAACAAATAAGACTAAAGAATTAATAAAAACTAAGATGAATTCAAAGAGTTAGAAAGAAAAAACTAAAAAACCCACATAAACTCATTTTTGCACGTTTATGAATTGAACGAATTTTCGCTCTCCGGCTCCTCCGCTCACCCGCTCCTTCTTCTGTTTTCAGCAGAAATTTGTTAGGTCTACCGTTATTTTTGTTCTTTGCATATTCTTGAAATTCGTAACGCAATTTAACACGTGTTTTCAGCAATTCAACACTGAATTTAACTATTTCAATTGTTTTTAAAGAAAATTGTTTACTCTTTGGATCAAAATGAGAAAAATTTCGTCAGATTTAGAAAATAGTGTGTGCCTGACCGAGAAGGTCACACACGATTTCCGAAAAGCTTGGTATCAGCCAATCGGCGGTGATCGCAGCGCAAAAAAGACGAAAGGTGGCTCCCAAGCTCCAAGTCAAAGGGCGCAAAAAGCTGTTAACAAATTCAGATGTTCGACTAATGATGGCAGAAATGCGGAAAAACAAGCTGCTAACACCAAAATCTGCATCCCAGGCCATTAGCAAAAATGTTAGTGAGTGGACTGCAAGAAGAGCGCTCTATGACTGCGGATCTGTCGCAACTATAAAAGTCAACAAACCTGCATTGTCCGATAAGAACGTTAAAGCTCGCTTAAAATTTGCAAGGGAGCACAAAAATTGGACCATTGATGATTGGAAACGTGTTATCTGGTCTGATGAGTCGAAATTTAATCGTTTCCAGTCAGATGGAAAGCAATACTGCTGGCGTAGACCCGGCGAGCGTCTTCAAAAACACCATGTGAAGAAAACTGTTAAGCATGGCGGAGGAAATATAATGGCTTGGGGATGCTTCACATGGTGGCATGTTGGCCCTCTTCACTTAGTCGATGGGATCATGCGTAAGGAGGATTATTTGAATATTTTACAAGCCCATCTTCCAAATTTTATCGAGAGGTGTGCTTATCCCGAAAAAGATATTATTTTTCAACAAGACGGGGATCCCAAGCACACTGCGAAAATTGTGAAGGAATGGATTGGGAAACAGTATTTTCAAATAATGGAATGGCCAGCACAAAGTCCCGACCTCAATCCAATTGAAAACCTATGGTCAATTGTGAAAAGACGGCTCGGGCAGCACGAAGCAGCGCCAACAAACATGGGCAACCTGTGGGACCGTGTGACAGCGGAATGGAATCGAATTCCAAAAGATTTTCTCGAAAATTTAATAGAGAGCATGCCTATCCGCGTAAATCAAGTTATTGCTAATAAGGGTCTATGGACAAAATACTAAAATTAGATGAATTTTGTTATTTTTTTCAAACGTGCAAAAATGAGTTTATGTGGGTTTTTTTAGTTTTTTCTTTCTAACTCTTTGAATTCATCTTAGTTTTTATTAATTCTTTAGTCTTATTTGTTACAAATAAAACAATCTAAATAAAATAAAAAAAATTGTTTGGTTTTCTTGTATTGTTTTGTTTTTATGGACGATGAAAGTCTGTTTTGTGAACATGCACTCACTTTTGCTCGCCACTGTACATAGTCAATTTGGTATCTCTAGCTATTATGGTCTATAAGTTATACCTTAACAAGTAAGAACGCTCTAGTCGGGTCTGCCCGACTACGAGATCCCCTGAACCAAGTCCGAGGCGGTGTTTTAAGCAATCTAGCTTATATCTTTTACCGGTACATATTACCCTCTGCGCGCACACACACACGCACGCATATTCATACACAAGCACGCGCGCCGCTTACTGCGTAGATGATTTAGCGGCTGCGCTTGGGCTGCATTCTGGGCAGCATTATGAGAAATTCATTGTTGAATAACTTCGGTTCTAGATCTACTTTCTTAATGAAATTTTCAGGACATAATATTGACATCTAGAGGTGTATATATACGAAATCCCAACTCCCTAGTATTTGAAATACGTTTTTTTCCACTTATGGGGCTAATGGGGGGAGGTATCCAAAATTTAAAAAGTTTATTATCTGTATTTACATCACAGCAACCTACATAGTCAATTTGGTGTCTCTAGGTATTATGGTCTAAAAGTTATAGCTTAAAAACAAAGTCAAAATATCGATTGTTATCGATAATAAGGAAATAGGATGAGTCATAGAAAAAAAAATAAACTTGTACTGCGTATGGTATACAAAAATATATATCTAAAATCTCAAATCTCTAGCTTTTGTGGTTTACGAGATCACTGCGTTCATACGGACGGACAGACGGACAGACGGGCATGGCTAGATCGACTCAGCTCGTCGTCCTGATCAAGAATATATATACTTTATGGGGTCTGCCACGCCTCCTTCTGCCTGTTACATACATTGTCACAAAACCATTATACCCTGAATTCCCATTTTCAATGGGTTCAGGGTAAAAAAAAATAAACTTGTACTGCGTATGGTATACAAGAATATATATCTAAAATCTCAAATGTCTAGCTTTTGTGGTTTACGAGATCACTGCGTTCATACGGACGGACAGACGGGCGGACGGACGGACGAAAAGACGGATATACAAAGCCTGCAGCACATTCCAGCCTATGTGCAAAATTTTAGTTCTGTAGCTCTTATAGTCTCGGAGGAGATTGCGTTGATCCAGACAGACGGACAGACAGACAGACGGGCATGGCTAGATCGACTCAGCTCGTCTTGCTGATCAAGAATATATATACTTTATATGGTCGGAGATGCTTCCTTCTCTGCGTTGCAAACTTCTTACCAAAATTAATATACCCTTTTTGCAAGGGTATAATAATAGATAAATTTTCAGAATCGGCTGAAGTTTATCTACTAAATTTAAGTCATTTAAATATATTTCACACATTTTAAGAACTAGAGTTTTCTAATTTCAGAAATAGTTCCTCTGACAGTAATTACAAATGAATTATATTTGATTTCTTGAATACCAACACCTTATGTCACAAAATCAGTGAAATACATGCAATCTTTAACAGTGCTCACAATTTTTAGAAATTATCGCATATTCAATGGAATATTGGCATTCATTGTTATCAAAATATATCCTTTTTAGAACACAAGAGTTATTGAAGAAAGCCACGTGCCAAGTGGCCCCAGGCTTAGGCATTTTCCATATTCACCTGCGCAAAATTTATTTTAGCTCATGTAAACTTTTTAAAATGTTTTTGAGCAAATTGCAATTGTGATTGGTTGCATTGATCGAGCTATGTCGGTGACATATCTCCACGTATTACATTGATATCCAGATGTTAGTTAAAATGCTTGTAACTGCAGCTCAGCTGGGGGCTTAGGGCATCTGCTAGTCATGTTCATTAGAAAGCGGCTTTTCCATTTATTGGGTCGCTCACTAAGTAATTTCGTTTCATGACAACAGCTGATCTTACTGAATTTTTTCGCAGCCAACTTCGTGCTTAACCGTTTTACCGCTTTAAATGCTGATATAGTAAAGCCTATTTGTAAAATATTTTGTTGGATTTTGTGAATTAGTTTTCATTTGGTGCCCTATCGAAGATGGAAGATCAAAAACAACATTTTCAAGTAAGGCAAAAATCTCTTGAAGCCGATATGGCCAAAATAAAGTCGTTGGTCGATGCAAATCGTCGAATAACAACTCAAGATATTGCAGAAAGATTAAATCTGTCAAACGCGATCGTTCACAAGCAGATGAAACGTCTAGCATTAATTTCCAAGCTTGACATATGGGTTCCTCATGTTCTGACATAACGAAATTTGCTTCGTCGCTTTAACGACTGCGATACGCTTATGAGACGTCAAAGAAACGATCAATTTTTAAAGCGTATTGTTACCGGCTACGAAAACTGGGTTGTTTAAAACAATGTAAAGCGCAAGAGATCATGGTCTAAAAAGGATGAACCAGCTTAAACCGCTTCGAAGGCCGATATTCACCAAAAAAAGGTTATGTTGTCCGTTTGGTGGGATTTCAAGGGAATCGTTTATTTTGAGCTTTTGCCGGACAACACAACGATTAATTCTGAAGTTTATTGCAATCAGCTGGACAAATTAAGAGATGCACTCAAAGAAAAGAACACCAGAATTGATAAATAGAAAAGGTGTAGTGTTTCACCAGGATAATGCGAAACCTCATACAAGTTTGATGACTCGACAAAAGCTATTGCAGCTTGAATGGGATGTCCTACCACACCCACCATATTCTCCAGACTTGGCACCTTCGTACTATTACTTGTTGCGGTCTCAGGACGTCAAAAACCACTTGAACCAGTTTTTTGCCAGCAAGGATCAAAAATTTTATGAGCGGGGAATCAATCTGTTGCCCGAAAGTTGGCAAAAGGTATTAGAGAATATATAATTTCATAAAATGTGTTTGAATTGCACTAAAAAACAAGTAAGAAAGCTCTAGTCGGGTCTCAGCCCGACTACGAGATCCCCTGAACCAAGTCCGAGCTGTTGTTTTAAACAACTTAGCTTACATCTTTTATCTATACATATTACCTCTGCGCGCATATACACATGCACACATTTGTATACACAAGCACACATATACCATGCACACAGAAGCACGCGCGCCGATTACTGTGTATATTATTTGAATGTATGTGTGCACACGTACAGGCTGCTGCCGCGTGCTTTTACAATGTTTTCTTTAATAACTTCTGTATTACTTAACGGATTTGAATGCAATTTTATGCATTGAGTGCTATTAATTTAAAAACTAAATTGTGGCTTTGATAATTTTTTTTTTATAAATTTTTTTTGCGAAATGTGGAGCTGGTATCCAAAGTATGAAAAAATAGAAAATGTATTTTATTTTCAAAAAGCTAAAAACAAAATTTGGTAGCTGTAGCTAAAAATATGTAAAAGATATGGTCAAAAAACTGAATCTTGATAACGTTTTAAATCGATATCATTGAAACGGAAAAATTTATCGAATATCTAAAACAAACTCGATATGCGCGCTGTATACACAGACCATCATGCAAAATTTGAAGTCTCTAGCTCTTATATGTTCTGAGATCGACGCGTTCATACATACGGACGGACGGACGGACGGACTTACGGACGGACGGACGGACAGACAGACGGACAGGGCCAAATCGACTCAGCTCGTCGCCCTGATCAAGAATATATATACTTTAAGGGGTCTGCCACGCCTCCTTCTGCATGTTACATACTTTTTGCAAAACCATTATACCCTGATTTCCCATTTTCAATGGGTTCAGGGTATAAAAAACGATAATACTTAGTGAACGACCCAATAGATGCAGAATATAAACATATTATTAGTGTGTACAGTTGAACTTAAACATATAGGCTTAACAGTCCTTTTTATTTCACACACTTCTTACACAGACAGACAATCAACCAAACAGACTGCCAGGCAAGGCAGACAATCTTGCGACTTCATACTGTACCCAGTTTTTATTTTGAAAGAGAGCGTTCAATCTCTTAAGTCAGTTTTTGTGCACCGCAGCCCGTAGGGATGTGCCCAGTATTAACTGCTGTGCGCAGTGTTTCGCCCCTGTGTATGGCAGCTACCCTAGCTGGGAATAGTTCTCAATGCGCCTGCGCGGATAAACTTCCCCAACAGCTGTCGTCGGTACTGCTGGCGATTTTTGAATGAAAGGAATCTCAAGTACTACTCATGCCGCCGGGAACAGTTCGATGCGTTACAACCAATGGATGTTTTTGTGGCGTGCTAAGTTTATTAAACATCACGTGTGCCGCTTGCTCTTCTGGTCGCGCTGTTCGTCATCACCTTCGACTTCAATCACATTAGCTTAGAGACAATTTAAAGCTTACTTAGTTTTCGTTCAGTAATTGAATACATACGAAACTAGAGGGATGGGCTAACTTCGGCCATGCCGAAGTTTGGTAATACCCTTGCAATTGCAAAGGATACAGATACAGTTTTTTCTAATTTGCCACGCTCCCATCAATTGAATATATATAAATTTTGGGCAATCTATTAAGCAGGGCAACAGTAACCTATATATCAAATTTTGAAGCTGTACCTATAAGACTTTGGAAGATATAGTTTTCTCCGATTTGGCACGCCCCCAAGAGGCGGATATATATTATTTTCCATTACGTCTGTTTTAATTTTTGGAACTCTAGATGTAAAATTGTAAAAGATATAGTTTTTCCCGATTTGCCATGCCCCTAATGGGCGTAGATATATATTCTTTATTTTTTTTACATGGGTGGTTGATACAAATATATGTTTAAAGTTTCAAGTCTCTGGCTTTAACAGCATCCAAAATATTGGAAAATTTATGTTAAGCACTATATAGACGTTCGCGATTTGCCACGCCCCAAGTAGGCGTGGATATATAATTTTTTGATTAATATGAAGGGAAGGCCAACATATTACTTATATTACTTTCCAAATTTGGATGCTCTAGCTTTAAAAATTTAGAAGATATAGTTTTATCCGATTTGCCACGCCCCCAAAGGGCGTAGATATATAATCTATATCTTTTTGTATTTCGGTGCATATCAGGAGTATATATTCCAAACTTCAAGTCTCTGACTTTAATAACATCGAAGTTATCTCACTAAAACATTTCTTATATAGTCATCCGATCCGAATGACTCCGAGATATACAATGCCTGCAACACATTCCAGACTGTGTGCAAAATTTCAGTTCTGTAGCTCTTATAGTCTCGGAGGAGATTGCGTTGATCCAGACAGACGGACAGACAGACAGACGGACAGACAGACAGACGGACAGACGGACATGGCTATATCAACTCAGCTCGTCTTGCTGATCAAGAATATATATACCTTATATGGTCGGAGATGCTTCCTTCTCTGCGTTGCAAACTCCTGACCAAAATTAATATACCCTTTTTGCAAGGGTATAAATATCTGTTTCATAATAAAGGAAATAGGCTGTAAATGGTTTAACAATAAATTTTGAATTCATCAAATTGCGACTAGTGTCTTATCTGATTTATACTATATAATAAACAAGTAAGAACGCTCTAGTCGGGTCTGCCCGACTACGAGATCCCCTGAACCAAGTCCGAGGCGGTGTTTAAAACAATCTAGCTTACATCTTTAATCTGTACATATTACCGTCTGCGCTCACTCACACACGCACACATATACAATGTATATTATGTATGTATATTATACATACACAGGCACTCGCACCGCTTACTGCATACATGAATTAGCGGCTGCGCTTTGGCTGCATTCTTGGCAGCATTATGAGAAATTCATTGTTAAATAACTTCGGTTCTAGATCTACTTGCTTAATGAAATTTTCAGGACATAATACTGACAACTAGAGGTGTAAATATACGAAATCCCAACTCCCTAGTATTTGAAATACGTTTTTTCCACTTATGGGGCTAATGGGGGGAGGTATCCAAAATTTAAAAAGTTTATTATCTGTATTTACATCACCGTAACCTTCATAGTAAATGTGGTGTCTCTAGGTATTATGGTCTAAAAGTTATAGCTTAAAAACCAAGTCAAAATATCGATTGTTATCGATAAGGAAATGGGATGAGTTATCGAAAAAAAAAAATAAACTTGTATTGCGTAACGTATACAAGAATATATATCTAAAATCTCAAATCTCTAGCTTTTGTGGTTTACGAGATCACTGCGTTCATACGGACGGACAGACGGACAGACGGACAGACGGACATGGCTAGATCGACTCAGCTCGTCGTCCTGATCAAGAATATATATACTTTATGGGGTCTGCCACGCCTCCTTCTGCCTGTTACATACATTGTTACAAAACCATTATACCCTGAATCCCATTTTCAATGGGTTCAGGGTATAAAAAGTAAATTGGATTTGTGCAATGTCCGTCTTGCTGTTCGTCCGTCTGTCCGTTTGTTCGTCTGTCTGTATGAGCGCGCAGCATTGGGACACCTTTGAAGCTAGAGAGTTGAACTTTGGAATATATACTCATGTGTAGCCGCGTCAGATCATGTTGTAAGGGTTCTTCCGATACGCCTATACGCCGATACGTGGCAAATCGGGAAATGCTATATGTATTAAGAGTAAAACGCTGTTCTTTTCGTCAATATTGCAGTCTTAGAACTGGGATTTGGAATATATACACCACGCGGATGCAAAAAGATATGGTGTATATATCTACGCCCATTAAGGGCTTGAAAAATCGGATAAAACTGTATGTATGTGGGCTACTGTTGACCTCCCCTTAAATAAATAAATTAATCAAATGTTATATAAGTTTACACAAGCTAAGCTAAATCATGCTAACCGGATGCGCTTGTGACAAAGTTGCGAAGCTTAACGGCTTGCTCAGCGATATATTCTAGACACGCGCTACAAAGTTGCGACACTCAACGGCGATGCAACATGATCCGTACGCCAAGTGACCCCTGAAGAATGTCACGAGGCGCATGGTCAGCGTTCTGCCAATGTCGGTGCCGGGAGTTCATAGCTTAAGTTACTATACTTGTGAATCTAAGTATAAGTCAGTATTATACCAACCGCTAAACGATCCAAACGGATTCGAGTAATAAAAGAGAATTAATAACATATATTTTATTAATTTATATCCTCTGGGGGAGTGACAAATAGGGAATTACTATATCTATTACTAAAACAGTGTTATTTTCGGCAATATTGCCGTCGAAGAGTTGTGATTTGGAATATATAACCTAGTATCCTACCTAAGAAGATATGTTATATATAGCTACGCCCATTTCTGGCATGGCAAATAAGGTAAAACTGTATCTCCTACAGTCTTAAAGGTAGAGCATCCAAATTTGACATGTGGGTTACAGTTCATGAAATTGAAATTTAAAAAAACTAGAGGGATGGGCTAACTTCGGCCATGCCGAAGTTTGGTAATGCCCTTGCAATTGCAAAGGATATAGATATAGTTTTTTCTGATTTGCCATGCCCCATCAATTGGATATTTATAAATTTTGGGCAATCTATTAAGCAGGGCAACAGTAACCTAATAAATTGATTTTTGAATATATTGATTTTCAAAAATTTGGAGCCCATATCCAAAATATAAACAAGTAAGAACGCTCTAGTCGGGTCTGCCCGACTAGGAGATCCCCTGAACCAAGTCCGAGGCGGCCTTTTAAACATTCTAGCTTACATATTTTATCTATACATATTACAACACATAGATGGGACATCTAGTACAAACTTTTTCGCCACGCTTTTTTTGTGCGACAAGTCCCACTCAACTTCGTATTTGCTCGGGTCCCTTACTCTCTCAAAATCTTCACAAGCAGTGGGACTTCACAGTATTTAAAAGCAGAAAGATCGAGCGAGATGAAGCGAGATATGCGTAAGTGCGACCTGCACACAATACATTGTTGGTGCTCACTTTCAGAGCTCTCTCGAATTGCATAAGTGCGAGCTGCATACAATATAGTCAATATACATTGTTATTGCTCACTCTCAGCGCACTGTCGAACTGTATATGTATGCATATATGTACGCACAAGCAGAAGTGCACAAAAATTTGCCAAATTTTAACATCGAAAGATCCCATCGCACCCTGCCAAGCAAATTTGAAAGCAGACGAGTCAAACACTTTGCCATGCTCATACAAAATTCTCATGTTTTTATACCCTGAACCCATTGAAAATGGGAATTCAGGGTATAATGGTTTTGTGACAATGTATGTAACAGGCAGAAGGAGGCGTGGCAGACCCCATAAAGTATATATATTCTTGATCAGGACGACGAGCTGAGTCGATCTAGCCATGTCCGTCTGTCCGTCTGTCCGTCTGTCCGTCCGTCCGTCTGTCCGTCCGTATGAACGCAGTTATCTCGTAAACCACAAAAGCTAGAGATTTGAGATTTTAGATATATATTCTTGTATACCATACGCAGTACAAGTTTATTTTTTTTTTCGATAACTCATCCTATTTCCTTATTATCGATAACAATCGATATTTTGACTTTGTTTTTAAGCTATAACTTACAAACCATAACAGATAGAGACACCAAATTGACTATGTAGGTTGCTGTGATGCAAATACAGATAATAAATTTTTTAAATTTTGGATACCTCCCCCATTAGCCCCATATGTGGAAAAAACGTATTTTAAATACTAGGGAGTTGGGATTTCGGATATATACACCTTTAGGTGTCAATATTATGTCCTGAAAATTTCATTAAGAAAGTAGATTTCGAACCGAAGTTATTAAGCAATTAATTTCTCATATTGCTGCCCAGAATGCAGCCCAAGCGCAGCCGCTAAATCATGTACGCAGTAAGCGGCGCGCGTGCTTGTGTATGTATGTGTGCGTGTGTGTGTGCGCGCAGTGGGTAATATGTACAGATAAAAGATGTTAGCTAGATTGTTTAAAACACCGCATCGGACTTGGTTCAGGGGATCTCGTAGTCGGGTAGACCCGACTAGAGCGTTCTTACTTGTTATGATTATTTTTTGTAAGGGCATCAAATATGTGACGCGCGTAAGAAATATTTTTCAGACGTCCCAGCACACACTCTCATTCGTCCGTGTACATATACAGCATTTGTATCATTGTGTGCTCTGGGACCTGTTGGAATTGTAAAATCAGAAAATTTTAGATTTGTCGATGGCGGGACCTCACATACGCATTTGCATATGTGTGTGGGTATGGGACGCGCTGGGCTTGCACACACACTTGTTAGTCTTCGCACATGTATAAGCATATTTATGAATGTGTGCGTAGGCCTGGGTGCCTGCTGAAATTGTCGAATAGTAGAAGCTGAAATTTGAAGATGTTCGACCAAGCACGCGCGCCGCTTACTTGAATTAGCGGCTGCGCTTGGGCTGCATTCTTGGCAGCAATATGAGAAATTCATTGTTAAATAACTTCGGTTCTAGATCTACTTCCTTAATGAAATTTTCAGGACATAATATTGACATCTAGGGGTGTATATATACGAAATCCCAACTCCCTAGTATTTATCTAAATATATATCTAAAATTTCAAATCTCTAGCTTTTGTGGTTAACGAGATCACTGCGTTCATACGGACGGACAGACGAACGGACGGACAGACGGACAGACGGACATGGCTAGATCGACTCAGCTCGTCGTCCTGATCAAGAATATATATACTTTATGGGGTCTGCCACGCCTCCTTCTGCCTTCTGCCTTCTGGTGAAAGTCTCTATAAAGGACAGAGTTTCTTACGTATGGTGGAGCGTCTACAGAGTGGCGCAGGATGTTTTGGAAGAGCTGGAGTACGTCCGTGTTGGAATGGGAAGCCGTTCCCCATAATTGAATCCCGTATGTCCAGACGGGCTTGAGGATGGTTTTGTACAGCAGGAGCTTATTTTTCACGCAGAGCTGCGACTTGCGGCAGAGCAACCAGTGCATTTTGCGGACTTTTAGCTGACCAGGTTACCCTTCTATCTAAAGTGAGGCCCAGATATTTAACGGTTTCTACGTCGGGAGCATTGTGCCGTGAAGGTAAACTGAGGGGCAGTTCATTCTTCGAGTAGCAAAGGTTATGTGCTTGCTCTTTTCAGCATTCATTGCAATGTTCCATTTCGTCAGCCAAGGCTCGATTATTGACAATTGCAGCTGTAACACGTCTGACGCTTCCAGTGGGTCGGGCGAGTAGGCAATGCAGACAGTGTCATCAGCGATAAGGAGCTTGTCGTCATTCAGTTGAGGGAGATCAGCGGTAAACAGTGTGTACAGTGTGGGTCCCAATACACTGCCCTGCGGGACTCCAGCTTGGATTCTACCGATGTCAGATAAGGTATTGTCATGCCTCACGTAGAAGCGCCGATTTTCCAAGTAAGACCTCAGAAGAAAGTCTATCGGAGCGGGGAGCCTCAGTTTCAATTTGTAGAGCAGGTCCGTGTGCCACACGCGATCGAAAGCCTGCTTTATATCAAGAAAGACTGCAGAGCAGTACTCCTTGTTTTCAAAGGAGAGTAAAATTTTTTCTACTATCCTGTGGCATTGCTCGGGAGTACCATGAAGCGCTCTAAGGCCAAATTGATGCTCGGGAACCAGGTTGTTTATTTCAAGCAGTGGCAGCACTCTGCTTAGAAGTATTCTCTCGAAAACTTTAAAGAGAGTGGCCAGAAGGCTTATGGGACGGTATGAGGCCACTTGTATTCGGGCTTGCCTGGCTTGGGTATCATTATTATTTCGGCGCACTTCCACTGGGAGGGGAAGTGCCAAGTAATATGATACCGTTGAAGATGTTAGCTTTATGTTCTATTGCCCATGGCGGAAGGCACTTGAGAGTTAATTTTATTAAAATCTATTGAGCAGGGCAACAGTAACCTATTTATCAAATTTTGAAGCTGTACCTATAAAACCTTAGAAGATACAGCTTTTTTCCGATATGGCACACATCTAATAGGCGTAGATGTATACGCTATATCTTTTATCTAGGGGTGGTTGATACAAATATATGTTTGAGGTTTTAAACCTCTGGTTCTAACAGCATCCAAAATATTGGAGGATTTATGTTAAGCACTATATAGACTTTCGAGATTTGCCACGCCCCTAGTATGCGTGGATATATAACTTTTTAAAAGGGAGGTCCAAATTTGTATGTTCTAGGTCTATAACTGTAGAAGATATAGTTTTACCCGATTTATTTTTATATTTTATTTACTCTATATATTTTTGTATGGCGGTGCTATTCATGAGTATATTTTTTAAATTACAAGTCTATGACTTCAATAGCGCAGAAGTAATCTCACTAAAACAATTCTTAAAGACGATCTGTCCTATGAGAGTTATAGGATATAGTCGCCCGATCCGCATAATTCCGAGACATACAATGCCTGCAGCAGATTGGAGCCTATGTGCAAAATTTAAGACAATAATAATTTAAAAATAATAATAATTTAAGACAGACCGACAAACAGACGGACATGGCTATATTAACTCACCTCGTCTTGCTGATCAAGAATATATACTTCATATGGTCGGAGATGCTTCTTTCCCTGCGTTGCAAACTTCTGACCAAAATTAATATACCCTTTTTGCAAGGATATAGAGATATAATACGTTAATTTGCTGCGTGGCATATTGGATAAAGCATTATCTTCTACAGGGTTAAAGCAGTAACGCATTTATTTTTTGCCAATATTGTCATCTGAGAAATGGGATTTGGAATAAATAGTTGTGCATCAAACAAAAAGATATGGTATGTATATCCACGCCTTTCTATATCTTCCACAGCTTTATAGCTAGAGTTACAACATTACGTTACTGTTGCCTTCCTTCTTAGGTTGACTAAAAATCATTGCCTCTTGGGGACTTGACAGTTTCAAATCAAAATAAAAAGTGGTCTTACACGCGCTTAAGGGAACAGAGTATCTCGCAGTCGGTTGCGCCAGACTGCAAGGTTCTTACCTGTTTTCTCTAATCGTGTGCACACATATTCAATTGGGCGCATTATTTGGAAATAGACAGAGTGGTGACGCGGTAGAGCCGTGGGCTTGTTAAGCTTGTGGACGGAGGTTCGGATCCAGCTGAGAACATAACTTATTTTTATGCATACCCTGAACCCTTTTTTATACCCTGAACCCATTGAAAACGGAAAATCAGGGTATAATGGTTTTGTTAAAAAATAAAGTATGTAACAGGCAGAAGGAGGCGTGGCATACCCGTGGCATACCATATAACGTACATATGTTTCTGATCAGGGCGACGAGCTGAGTCGATTAAGACCTGTCCATCTGTCCGTCCGTCTGTCTGTTCATATGTATGAATGCGTCGATCTCAGAACCCATTAGAGCTACAGACTTCAAATCTTACACGCAGGTCTTATACAGGTATACAGCTCGCATATCTAACTTTCCCCGTTTCCCTGATATCGAATAAAAATGTTATCAAGATTAAGTTTTTTTAGCACATCTTTTTAGGTACAGTCTTTAAATTTTGCATTAAGCTTTTAATAAATAAAATACACTTTCGGATTTTCTTATATTTTGGATACCGGCTCCACATTTTTCAGAATCAATTTAATTTTAGTTCAGTTGCAAATACTTTACATTTTTAAAATTGTTTAGGTAAAACCGTATTTTTAATAAGATAAAATAACTCAATGCTGAAAATTTCAACAAAATCTGTTAAGTAATACAGAAGTTATTAAGGAAAACATTTTGTCAATCGGCAAAAGCAAGCGGCAGCATATACGTGTTCACACATACATTGAAGTGCGTGCACTCTTTGCAATGAGAGAATGTGTCGTCGTGGTAGAGACGGTGGCTTGCAAGCGACTAGACTCAGGTTCGAATGCCGCTACAGACAACATATATTTTCAAATAGAAATAGTTTTTATTTTACTGTTGAATTCATATTATCATCTGTTTGTATGTATGTAAAATTGCAAGTTTAAGCAAACGTTCAGGGAATCTTGTAGCGGGCAGTCCCGACTAGATCATTTTCACTTGTTTTTTTTCTATACATCTGTCTACTACCCTTATCTATTATTGAACCATTCTCTTGACAACTTGCATGCATACGCGTTAGGGCTCATATCTGTTTGCAAATATATATATTTATTTTTAGTATCAAAATATGAGGCGAACACAAATAGAAAACTAGCTAGCTTCTTATGAACAAACACTGAATATTTGTAATTAAGCTAATCACTGCTAAAAATTGTTAGAAGTTATCAAAAGGGCGGTCAGTAGAAAAAAAATACCAACTCCCTGCCTTGCTTTTCCTCATTCAAGAATTGAGGAAAGTAACCAACCTTACTTTTACCTTATACGAAATATAATTTTACAAAAATATTTTTATTCATAAAACTTAGTCTGCTCTTATGAATGCTACTGGGTGGATTCGCTTATGCTTCAAAACCTTACTTTTAAACATGATATATAATTGTATAGCCTTAAAAAAGGGCATATTAATTTTGGTCAGAGGAGCTTGCAACGCACAGAAGGAATCATCTCCGTAGTATATATATATAAGCCAACACCCTGTATGTCAAAGCCTCAATATATAAGCAGCAATACATAAGCAACTAAACCAAAATAACATAAGTTACACAACACACAAAGTAAGCTGGCCAGACCATAATCAGCAGTTTACCGTTGGACCGGAGGAAGTAACCGGCCACCCGAAAATGCACCACCCAAACGGGAGCAGACTGCAAAAGGGAACAGAGGCGGAGCCACGTGCACTGAGTGCGTACTTTTTAGTCCAACGATCGTGGGACCAGCGGATGCAAGATGACACCGTCGCGAATTGCACAACAAGTGCAACTCCAGTAGCGGCAATATTGACTAATGGCAACATCAACCAATAACAGCAAAGCACGACAGCAGCGGTAGCAACAGGCGCAGCGACGTCAGCAGCGACGAAGACAACGTTGACAGAGCATAGATTTCATTAGAAATTGTTAAATGAAATTAAGTTAGTTCTAATTTAACTCGAAGAAATAATAAATGCTTTTTTTTTAAAGCAAAAAGCTTTATAACATTCTAATTATATACAATGTATATACATACATATGCATATATATGTATCATGTCAAAATCAATTATATATATAATTAATTTTTTAATTATATATACTTAATTTTGGTATGCTCAACACGACTTTCAACATTCCTTTAACCTTACTTCATACTCACAAAAAAACCTATACGTACAATATTACTTATTTATACCTATCTGTCCCTTTTTAATGGGCTTTTGCACAACAGAATTGTTTGGTATTTGAGAGTTTTTCGAGAGAGTTTGAGAGTTTCTCGAAATTTGAAGCACTCACGCCAGGTATATAATTTAATTGAAAGTTGCTGTTAACAAAGCCAATGATATGTAGAGCAAGCAACTTTTATATAATTTGTCCAAGTTAAAAGTCACCACAGCATGGCAAACGTGCAAACAGCATAAAAAGTTGACTATGAAAAAAGTAAAGGATGCCCCCGAGCTGGCAAAATATAGCAAATGGGTTTGCACATGTATTGGAGCCACCTACCACTCCTTACCACTCCACAGTAAGTGGTACAAAAGGCGATATAATACTGGAGGGATGGGCTAACTTCGGCCATGCCGAAGTTTGGTAATACCCTTGCAATTGCAAAGGATATAGATACAGTTTTTTCTGATTTGCCATGCCCCCAACAACTGGATATATATAATTTTTGGACAATCTATAAAGCAGGTACAGGTACATTAACAGCAGGTACAGTAGCAGAACAGTAACCTATATAATCAAATTTTGAAGCTGTAACTATAAGACTTCGGAAGATATAGTTTTCTCCAATTTGCCACGTATTAACAACTCCTAGTAAAAAAGATATTGCATTTACATCTACTCTCATTAGGGGCGTGGCAAATTGGAAAAAAACTGAATTTTCTACAATTTTACACCTAGAGTGCCAAAAATGTACAAAAACGTTAAGATTGACCGTTTCGGCAAAATTGAGAAAAATTATTTATATCCGCCTCTTTAGGGAGTGCCAAATAGGAGAAAACTATATCTATATCCTTAACAATTGCAAGGGTATTATCAAACTTCGGCTTGGCCGAAGTTAGCCCATCTCTAGTTTGTTTTCAATTTTGTAGAAGCAGTTGGTCTTTAGGTATTTGTTAAGTTTTGAATTTGTTGGTGTAAAATACAGTTTTTACCGATTTAGCACGCCCCTAATAGGCGTAGATATATTCGCTATTTCTTTTTTATGGGGGTGGTTCATACAAATAAATGTTTTAAGTTTCAAGTCTGTGGCTCTAACAGCGTCCAAAATGTTGAAGGATTTATGTTAAGCACTATATAGACTGTCGCGATTTGCCACGCCTCTAGTGGGCGTGGATATATAACTTTGTGATCTATCTGAAGGTGAAGGACTCTGTCTCTAACAGCGCCCAAAATATTAGAGGATTTATGTTAAACACTATAAAGACTTTCCGATAAGCCACGCTCCTAGTGGGCGTGGATATGTAACTAAATGATTAATCTTAAGGAGAGGTCGACAGAAGCCTACTTGCCAAATTTGGATGTTCTAGCTCTTAAACTGTAGAACATATAGTCTTACGCGGTTTGCCACCACCCCAATTGGCATTGCTCTATAAACTATATATTTTTGTATGGAGGTCGAATACTCAACTATGGTATATAAGTATATATACATTTCAAATCTCGGACTTTAATAACGTCGAAATTTTCCCACTAAAAGATTTCTTTAAGCCGATCTGTCCTATGGAAGCTTTTAATATAGTCGTCCGATCCGGATGATTCCGAGATATAAAATGCCTGCAGCAGAAAGACGCCTGTGTGCAAATAATGTAGATCAAATAATGTAGGAGGATATTGCGTGGAAATGCGATACTGACTTGAATTATCAAATATTATGTTTTGGGGCAATTGTCCACTTGAATTAGAGATGGGCGTTGGGATCAAGATTTTCGCGACCCGAAATTGTCCCGAAACAATTTATTCCAGGACGGTCAGATAAGTGCTTCATCCCTATATCAAGGTGGCATAGTAAGAGATTCTAGAGATATGCTTATGAACAGAGGTGGGCGTTGGGATCGAAATTTTCAGGTTCCGCGGGCCCCGAACGGGTATCTCTGAAATGCCGCCATCTCAGAGCATATCTCTAAAATTTTTTTCCCACGATCTTTATGACCAAGCACGTATCCGATCGTCCCGGACTTTTTTAAAATCTTTCCCAACCTGCCAGATACCGAAAATCATTTCGGACAATTTCGGGTCCCGAAAATCCCGATCCCGACGCATATCTCTAACTTGAATTGGCTTGTGGTCAGCAAGCTTAATGACACTTTCACAATTTCCAGTCCTTGCTGCCTTGGAGAACATTTTATATGCATTGTAGCTGATTTTAATAGGCGTCCTCCTGATTTGGCAGCAACTTGCGTGTGATTTAGTCAAAAAAAAAAACAAGTAAGAAAGCTCTAGTCGGGTCGGCCCGACTACGAGATCCCCTGATTCAGGTCCAAGGTGATGTTTTAAACAACCTAACTTACACATTTTATCTATACATATTACCCTCTGCGCGCATATACACATATACGCATGCACACATATACACATGCTCACACAAGCACGCGTGCCGATTGCTGCGTAGTTGATTTGAATGCATGTGTGCACACGTATAGAGCAAATGCTATGTTGCTGCCGCATGCCTTTCGCAGTAGACAAAATGTTTTCTTTAATAACTTCTGTATTACTTAACGGACTTAAATGCAATTTCAGCATTCAATGCTTTTATTTTATAAAAAATACGGTTTTGGCTAAAAAATTAAAAAAAAAATTTTAATTGTGGATTTGATATTTTTTTTTTGAATAAATTGATTTTGTAAAATGTGGAGCCGGTATCCACAATTTAAAAAAATAGAAAATGTATTTTATTTACAAAAAGTTAATTGCTAAATTTGTAGCTAAAAATATGTAAAAGATATGGTCCAAATACTGAATCTTGATAAAGTTTTTAATCGATATCAGTGAAACAGGAAAAGTTATCGATAATCAAAAACAAACTTGATATGCGCGCTGTATACACGGACCTTCGTGCAAAATTTCAAGTCTCTAGCTCTTATAGGTTCTGAGATCGACGCGTTCATACATACGGACAGACGGACGGACGGACGGACGGACGGACGGACAGACAGACGGACAGGGCTAAATCGACTCAGCTCGTCGCCCTGATCAAGAATATATATACTTTGTGGGGTCTGCCACGCCTCCTTCTGCCTGTTACATACTTTTTGCAAAACCATTATACCCTGATTTCCCATTTTCAATGGGTTCAGGGTATAAAAACGAAGCAAATTGTTTTCATTTTTTTTATCACTCGAATGTGCCATAAACATTTGGAAAGCTCAGCAAATTAACAAGAACCCAACCAAAATGTGACAAGTGCCCGTTAAGCAGAATGAGAAACGCCGTCGAAAACAGCACCAGCGGTCATACACGAGCAAGCGAGAAAGAGCTAGAAGGCAGCAGAAAAGGACAGAATTATGGACACAGACAACGAGAGGAAGGATACGAATGCAAGCCTGTGTTAAATTACATTTTACAGCCGAAAGCAAAAGAGCAACAGAACGAAAACTACTCGCAAACCAAATGTAATTTTCTAAGAGGTATATGTACATATGTGTATATGTGTGATTGTGTGAGATTGAATGTGATTATGTGAGATTGTGTGTGAGCGTGTGTGTGCAATGGCGGCGTTGCCATAAATGACGGAATTGACAGAAAATAATTTTATCAACAGAAATTACTTATAAATCGAATATCTGAAGCTTATATAAACTATATCGGTAGTAAACACCATTTATATTTATATATATGTAGATAGTTGGCAATTGCAGACAGATCGACAGACATGCCTGGCTGTATTGACTAAGTGGTTAATTCTACTCAAGAATATGTTTCAGCCACGATTCCATACAAGCTGGTTGAAAACTTAAGACAGACTATCTCTTGGGCACAGCACCAGCAGCAAAGATGAGCGGTCAGCTTAAATAGAGCAAAACAATTCGAAGAGCAGGTGTTCATGTGGCTGCTGCTCTCTCTTACGCTAATCGCTGCCTTTTATGCTCCCCTCTTTCGTCCTAATTCACACTCTCAGTGCAGCCGCATTTTTAACTTTCTGGCCACCTTTTGACCCTTTAAATATTGATAAATGCTAAAAAAAAGATTGAAGTATTTATTATAAATTAACAAAATATTCTTTTCTAAAAAGTAACAGGTAGTATTAATATTAAATGAAATCTAAAGAAAACTGTGTATTTCGTTGAACAAAACTATTGGCACACCCAAATAAAAACTTAAAATTACAATACAAAAAAAATTGCTAATATTTTGTGCTCAAGATCTAGCCATACTGACGGGTGATAAGAGAGCCGTCATTGAGTCGAGGGGCTTGCATTAAGTCGGCTTTTGTTGATATAGCCCGGTTTCTTAAACGCCTATCCAATTCTTCCCATAAATGCTCAATCGGGTTGAGGTCTGGGGAGAGTGGTGGGTGGGTTAGCACATGGGCGGCATTATAAACAACCCACATTTTCACAATATGGTCAGAATGCTTGGGGTCGTTGTCATGCTGAAATGTGAATGCATTTGGTATATTTGGTTTTTCGCCACTTTCCTTGAAGTTCTTCATAAAAATATTTAGATATCCAGTTTTGTCCATGATGACGTCTATGAAAACCAATTCAACCACACATGTAACCCGACACCATAGTCCCTCCATCACCATGCTTAACAGTTGGTCTCATATTTTAAAGTTCGAATTCAGTGTTAGGCTTTTTCCAAACAGTTTGGCGACCATCCGATCAGAAGATGTTGAATTTTCTTTCATCGGAAAACATCACCAGATGGCAGTAGTCCATTCGAGATATACGGTTTTCGTCTAGCCACACGCGCATGGTAGTTGGACTCGTGCAGTACTCTGCGTACCGCAATCGGGTGAACATCCTTCCCAATTTATTTTTTTACGTCAGAAGCGATCTGTGTTGAATATATATTGGGGTCCGCTTTTACTTTCCGAACGATTTAGCTGCATTCGCGGCTACTCAATAATTTTGGGCGACCTGTGTGCGTGGAATTCTCCAAGTTTGAGTCTCCTTGCAGCGTAGTGCGATGCTTCTAATGGTAAAGCGGCTTCTATCCATAATTTCCCGATTTCCGCATATGATATGCCCTGATCGTATATATGTAGGATTATTGTCCTTTGAGATATGGTGGTTTCTTTGCTTAGGTACCATTTTAAAAGCAAACAGCACACTAGTTGTAGTTCTAACTTAATTTTAAATTTCCAAATAAAAATAGAATAAATTTTGAATAACGGAATATACCAGGATGTCAAATTGACAAAAAAAATTTTTTACTTCAGTCAAATTATTAAAAGAAAGACATAAGTAGATTAAGTGTGCCAATAATTTTGTTCAACGAAATACACAATTTTTTTTTAGATTTCATTTAATATTAATACTACCTGTTACTTTTTAGAAAAAAAAAATTCTGTTACTTTATAATAAATACTTCAATCTAATTGGTAATTTTTTTATAGCATTTATCAGTATTTAGAGGGTCAAAGGGTGGCCAGAAAGTTAAAAATGCTTGCTGTGCCAATAATTTTGTTCGTCACTGTATATTATAGTGCGGACAGTACGACATTTTGTCGCTTGCTCGCATTTGCTTAACTTAAACTTTAACTTTAAGTCTTTTAATTGTTCTTTGGTGAACAGAACGACATTTGGTCGCTTGCTCGCATTATCATAATTCATATTTGGCGGACAACTCGACACCTTGGTCGCTTGCTCGCCTTTATTAACTAACTTTTGAGTGCTATACTATTCTTGGCTAGTCGCACGACATTCGGTCGCTTGCATACAGTGTTTAGTAATAGCAATTGTTATCTTGGCTGATCGCACGACACCTTGGTCGCTTGCACACAGTGTTAATATAATTCAATAAAGACATTAACTACGACAAAGTGACTTATAGCTCAAAATTATAAAATACAAAGCTAATGAAATAGCTCATTGGCTCAACACTATCAAAAAGGTAAATACAAAAGGATATGTGATTTAATGGAAAGTTTGGCAACACTTTTGTCGGGTATCTCTCTATTTGCCTCATGTAAGAACTTATGGGGTAATGATGTTGCTGTTCAAGTTACGGTTGTCACTTTATAATCCCAAAAACAACATATACGATAATATTTATTTTGAATACACAGACAAAATATGGCAGATAAGCAGTTAAATGTATACTTTATGTTTTACAATTCATCTTACACTTATGTATATGCAGTGAAAGCTCCCGTGGACGGGCAGCCACGGTTCCAGTCTTTTTGTCCGCCTGCGGGACATGTCCTCCCGCGGGAGATGTCAAAGAATTGGCTGTACAATAATTTCTTCATCTGCATCGCTTAGTTCAATATCCCTTTGACTAGTAATATTAATTTCAATGTTGTTGTCTTGTATCTACTTTTAAAAAATCTTCAAAATTGTCTTTTCCAAATTTTGAAATAAAACTTAGTTATGATCTATTTTAAAGTGTTCTTTGTACGACGTTTTGTATAACAAGTAAGAAAGCTCTAGTCGGGTCTGCCCGACTACGAGATATCCTGAACCAAGTCCGAGCTGATGTTTTTTTCTTTTATCTATACATATTACCTCTGCGCGCATATACACATGCACACATATACACATGCACGCATATACACATGCACACATATACACAGGCACGCATATACACGTGCACACATATACACATGCACACATATACACATGCACACATTTGTATACACATGCACACATATACATACCATGCACACAGAAGCACGCGCAACGATTACTGCGTAGTTGCTTTGAATGTATATGTGCACACGTACAGGCTGCTGCCGCATGCTTTTGACAATTGACAAAATGTTTTCCTTAATAACTTCTGTATTACTTAACGGATTTAAATGCAATTTTCAGCATTGAATGCTTTTATTTTAAAAAAAATACGGTTTTGGATAAAAAAAATTAAAAATTAAAATTAAATTGTGGATTTGAGAAATTTGTATACCCTGAACCCATTGAAAATGGGAATTCAGGGTATAATGGTTTAGTGACAATGTATGTAACAGGCAGAAGGAGGTGTGGCAGACCCCATAAGGTATATATATTCTTGATCAGGACGACGAGCTGAGTCGATCTATCCATGTCCGTCTGTCCCTCTGTCGTTCCGTCCGTCCGTCCGACTGTCCGTCAGTATGAACGCAGTGATCTCGTAAACCACAAAAGCTAGAGATTTGAAATTTTAAATATTATTTATTTATTTATTTTTTTCTCGATAACTCATCCTATTTCCTTATTATCGATAACAATCGATATTTTGACTTTGTTTTTAATCAATAACTTAAAGACCATAATAGCTAGAGATACCAAATTGATTATGTTGGTTTTTGTGCTGAAAATACAGATAAAAAACTTTTTAAATATTTGGATACCTCCCCCCATTAGCTCCATAAGTGGAAAAAACATATTTTAAATACTAGGGAGTTGGGATTTCGCATATAGACACTTTTACATGCCAATATTATGTCCTGAAAACTTCCTTAAGAAAGTATATCTAGAACCGAAGTTATTTAAGAATGAATTTCTCATAATGCTACCCAGAATGCAGCCCAAGCGCAGCCGCGCGTTCTTGTGTATGTATATATGTACGTGTGTGTGTGTGCACAGAGGGTAATATGTACAGATAAAAGATGTAAGCTAGATTGTTTTAAACACCGTTTCGGACCTGGTTCAGGGGATCTCGTAGTAGGGCAGACCCGACTAGAGCGTTCTTAATTGTTTTTTTTTTTGCTCCTTGTTGCATACATCCAAGGGGCGCTTATTGACGCTTAATTCAATTCAGTAATAAGCTTACCGTGAGATTGAGCCAACATGGCAGGTGCTCACGATAAACCAATTATATAAATGTCCATCCGGCTGTCCGTATGTGTGAACGCGTCGATCTCCGAACCTATAAGAGCTAGAGACTTCAAATTTTGCACGATGGTCTGTGTATACAGCGCGCATATCGAGTTTGTTTTTGATATTCGATAACTTTTCCTGTTTTACTGATATCGATTAAAAACTTTATCAAGATTCAATTTTTGGACCATATCTTTTACATATTTATACCCTGAACCCATTGAAAATGCGAAATCAGGGTATAATGGTTTTGCAAAAAGTATGTAACAGGCAGAAGGAGGCGTGGCAGACCCCACAAAGAATATATATATTCTTGATCAGGGTGACGAGCTGAGTCGATTTAGCCCTGTCCGTCTGTCTGTCCGTCCGTCCGTCCGTCTGTCCGTCCGTCCGTCTGTCCGTCTGTCCGTATGTATGAACGCGTCGATCTCAGAACCTATAAGAGCTAGAGACTTCAAATTTTGCATGATGGTCTGTGTATACAGCGAAAATATCGAGTTTGTTTAAGATATTCGATAAATTTTTCCGTTTCAATGTTATCGATTTAAAACGTTATCAAGATTCAGTTTTTGGACCATATCTTTTATATATTTTTAGCTACAGCTGCCAAATTTGCTTTTAGCTTTTTGTAAATAAAACACATTTTCTATTTTTTCATATTTTGGATACCAGCTCCACATATTACAAAATCAATTTTTTCAAAAAAAAAAATTATCAAATCAACTATTTAATTTTTTTTAATTTTTTAGCAAAAACCGTATTTTCAATAAAATAATTGCATTCAATGCTGAAAATTGCATTTAAATCCGGTTAGTAATACAGAAGTTATTAGAGAAAACATTTTGTCAATTGCCAAAAGCACACGGCAGCAGTCTAGCATTTCCCTATACGTGTGCACACATACATACATTCAAATCAACTACGCAGTAATCAGCGCGCGTGCTGGTGTGAGCATGTGTGCATGTATATATGTGTATATGCGCGCAGAGGGTAATATGTATAGATAAAATGTGTAAGATAGGTTGTTTAAAACATCAGCTCGGACGTGGTTCAGGGGATCTCGTAGTCGGGCAAGAGCTTTCTTACGTGTTATACCCTGAACCCATTGAAAATGGGAAATCAGTTCTAACTTAATTTTAAATTTCCAAATAAAAATAGAATAAATTTTGAATAACGGAATATACCAGGATGTCAAATTGACAAAAAAAATTTTTTACTTAAGTGTGCCAATAATTTTGTTCAACGAAATACACAATTTTTTTTTAGATTTCATTTAATATTAATACTACCTGTTACTTTTTAGAAAAAAAAATTCTGTTACTTTATAATAAATACTTCAATCTAATTGGTAATTTTTTTATAGCATTTATCAGTATTTAGAGGGTCAAAGGGTGGCCAGAAAGTTAAAAATGCTTGCTGTGCCAATAATTTTGTTCGTCACTGTATATTATAGTGCGGACAGTACGACATTTTGTCGCTTGCTCGCATTTGCTTAACTTAAACTTTAACTTTAAGTCTTTTAATTGTTCTTTGGTGAACAGAACGACATTTGGTCGCTTGCTCGCATTATCATAATTCATATTTGGCGGACAACTCGACACCTTGGTCGCTTGCTCGCCTTTATTAACTAACTTTTGAGTGCTATACTATTCTTGGCTAGTCGCACGACATTCGGTCGCTTGCATACAGTGTTTAGTAATAGCAATTGTTATCTTGGCTGATCGCACGACACCTTGGTCGCTTGCACACAGTGTTAATATAATTCAATAAAGACATTAACTACGACAAAGTGACTTATAGCTCAAAATTATAAAATACAAAGCTAATAAAATAGCTCATTGGCTCAACACTATCAAAAAGGTAAATACAAAAGGATATGTGATTTAATGGAAAGTTTGGCAACACTTTTGTCGGGTATCTCTCTATTTGCCTCATGTAAGAACTTATGGGGTAATGATGTTGCTGTTCAAGTTACGGTTGTCACTTTATAATCCCAAAAACAACATATACGATAATATTTATTTTGAATACACAGACAAAATATGGCAGATAAGCAGTTAAATGTATACTTTATGTTTTACAATTCATCTTACACTTATGTATATGCAGTGAAAGCTCCCGTGGACGGGCAGCCACGGTTCCAGTCTTTTTGTCCGCCTGCGGGACATGTCCTCCCGCGGGAGATGTCAAAGAATTGGCTGTACAATAATTTCTTCATCTGCATCGCTTAGTTCAATATCCCTTTGACTAGTAATATTAATTTCAATGTTGTTGTCTTGTATCTACTTTTAAAAAATCTTCAAAATTGTCTTTTCCAAATTTTGAAATAAAACTTAGTTATGATCTATTTTAAAGTGTTCTTTGTACGACGTTTTGTATAACAAGTAAGAAAGCTCTAGTCGGGTCTGCCCGACTACGAGATATCCTGAACCAAGTCCGAGCTGATGTTTTTTTCTTTTATCTATACATATTACCTCTGCGCGCATATACACATGCACACATATACACATGCACGCATATACACATGCACACATATACACAGGCACGCATATACACGTGCACACATATACACATGCACACATATACACATGCACACATTTGTATACACATGCACACATATACATACCATGCACACAGAAGCACGCGCAACGATTACTGCGTAGTTGCTTTGAATGTATATGTGCACACGTACAGGCTGCTGCCGCATGCTTTTGACAATTGACAAAATGTTTTCCTTAATAACTTCTGTATTACTTAACGGATTTAAATGCAATTTTCAGCATTGAATGCTTTTATTTTAAAAAAAATACGGTTTTTGGATAAAAAAAATTAAAAATTAAAATTAAATTGTGGATTTGAGAAATTTGTATACCCTGAACCCATTGAAAATGGGAATTCAGGGTACAATGGTTTTGTGACAATGTATGTAACAGGCAGAAGGAGGCGTGGCAGACCCCATAAGGTATATATATTCTTGATCAGGACGACGAGCTGAGTCGATCTATCCATGTCCGTCTGTCCGTCAGTATGAACGCAGTGATCTCGTAAACCACAAAAGCTAGAGATTTGAAATTTTAAATATTATTAATTTATTTATTTTTTTCTCGATAACTCATCCTATTTCCTTATTATCGATAACAATCGATATTTTGACTTTGTTTTTAATCAATAACTTAAAGACCATAATAGCTAGAGATACCAAATTGATTATGTTGGTTTTTGTGCTGAAAATACAGATAAAAAACTTTTTAAATATTTGGATACCTCCCCCCATTAGCCCCATAAGTGGAAAAAACATATTTTAAATACTAGGGAGTTGGGATTTCGCATATAGACACTTTTACATGCCAATATTATGTCCTGAAAACTTCCTTAAGAAAGTATATCTAGAACCGAAGTTATTTAAGAATGAATTTCTCATAATGCTACCCAGAATGCAGCCCAAGCGCAGCCGCGCGTTCTTGTGTATGTATATATGTACGTGTGTGTGTGTGCACAGAGGGTAATATGTACAGATAAAAGATGTAAGCTAGATTGTTTTAAACACCGTTTCGGACCTGGTTCAGGGGATCTCGTAGTAGGGCAGACCCGACTAGAGCGTTCTTAATTGTTTTTTTTTTTGCTCCTTGTTGCATACATCCAAGGGGCGCTTATTGACGCTTAATTCAATTCAGTAATAAGCTTACCGTGAGATTGAGCCAACATGGCAGGTGCTCACGATAAACCAATTATATAAATGTCCATCCGGCTGTCCGTATGTATGAACGCGTCGATCTCAGAACCTATAAGAGCTAGAGACTTCAAATTTTGCACGATGGTCTGTGTATACAGCGCGCATATCGAGTTTGTTTTTGATATTCGATAACTTTTCCTGTTTTACTGATATCGATTAAAAAATTTATCAACATTCAATTTTTGGACCATATCTTTTACATATTTATACCCTGAACCCATTGAAAATGCGAAATCAGGGTATAATGGTTTTGCAAAAAGTATGTAACAGGCAGAAGGAGGCGTGGCAGACCCCACAAAGAATATATATATTCTTGATCAGGGTGACGAGCTGAGTCGATTTAGCCCTGTCCGTCTGTCTGTCCGTCCGTCCGTCCGTCTGTCCGTCTGTCCGTCTGTCCGTATGTATGAACGCGTCGATCTCAGAACCTATAAGAGCTAGAGACTTCAAATTTTGCATGATGGTCTGTGTATACATCGAAAATATCGAGTTTGTTTCAGATATTCGATAAATTTTTCCGTTTCAATGTTATCGATTTAAAACGTTATCAAGATTCAGTTTTTGGACCATATCTTTTACATATTTTTAGCTACAGCTGCCAAATTTTGCTTTTAGCTTTTTGTAAATAAAACACATTTTCTATTTTTTCATATTTTGGATACCAGCTCCACATATTACAAAATCAATTTATTCAAAAAAAAAATTATCAAATCAACTATTTAATTTTTTTTAATTTTTTAGCAAAAACCGTATTTTCAATAAAATAATTGCATTCAATGCTGAAAATTGCATTTAAATCCGGTTAGTAATACAGAAGTTATTAGAGAAAACATTTTGTCAATTGCCAAAAGCACACGGCAGCAGTCTAGCATTTCCCCTATACGTGTGCACACATACATACATTCAAATCAACTACGCAGTAATCAGCGCGCGTGCTGGTGTGAGCATGTGTGCATGTATATATGTGTATATGCGCGCAGAGGGTAATATGTATAGATAAAATGTGTAAGATAGGTTGTTTAAACATCAGCTCGGACGTGGTTCAGGGGATCTCGTAGTCGGGCAAGAGCTTTCTTACGTGTTATACCCTGA
>JAWNOY010000441.1:0-23527 GCA_035045545.1 Drosophila gaucha
ACGACGCTGTCGCCAAGCGTGGTTCGATGGTAGGCACAAAAGAATAAGTGTGCGACGCAAGGCAGTGCTTGGGTAGACTTCGGCCACCGAAACTCGCTGCGCAATTAGAAAATGGATCAAGTTAATGACGCGTTTATATATTCATGTATACCATACGCAGTACAAGTTTATTTTTTTTTCGATAACTCATCCTATTTCCTTATTATCGATAACAATCGATATTTTGACTTTGTTTTTAAGCTATAACTTAATGACCATAACACCTAGAGACACCAAACTGACTATGTAGGTTTCTGAGATGCAAATGCAGATAATAAACTTTTTAAATTTTGGATACCTCCCCCCATTAGCCCCATAAGTAGAAAAAACGTATTTCAAATACTAGGGATTTCGTATATATACACATTTAGATGTCAATATTATGTCCTGAAAATTTCATTAAGAAAGTAGATCTAGAACCGAAGTTATTTAACAATCAATTTCTCATAATGCTATATTGTTTAAAATACTATTTCGGACTTTGTTCAGGGGATCTCGTAGTTGGGCAGACCCGACTAGAGCGTTCTTACTTGTTATTATTTAACGGTGTTGCGTTTATACATATGTTCTTTAGCGGATGCACTTTCGCTTTGAGTTTTATTGGTTAGTCGTGTTTTAGAGTAATTTAGCTTTAAGGTTTATGCTTTTAATGCTTCGTTTATTTTTAGGATTCTAGTGATTTTTTTGGATTAGGGGTTTTAATTTTAGTTATAGTTTTCGGTGCCGAATTCGCGTGCTACCGGATGGAGCTTCACAGAAGAAGAGATCTTTTATTAAGTTGGTTGCAACCATCATATCGACGCAATCTTTTAGCTCGATGCAATCGATGGCTTAGCTATTGAGTAACTCCTAATATTTCAGAGTATCGATACTTATGCTATTATCATCTTAAAATTAACTTAATGAATTAAAATCAATTAACATTGCGAGTATTCGAATACATCGAAGTGTGAATATTCTACTATATATATATATGTGTGTGTTTGTGTATATATGTTGTATGTGTGTATGTGTTTGTGTAGTAGAGTGTGTAGTAGGAGTAGAGAGAGAGATCACAATCAGTTTTAATTAGGTTGTGTGATAAATAAAAAAGACTTGTTTTTTAATTTTTTTTTTATTTTGTCATGATGAGTCGCTATTATAATAAAAATATTTCATGTAATTAAAACTACTTTTTATACCTCTGCAAAAGGGGTATATTTATTTGGGTCAAAAGTTTGCAACGGACTGACGGAAGTATCTCCGACTATATAATGTATACATTTTTGATCAGAACAGCGAGTTGAGTTGATAAAGACATGTCCGTCTGTCCGTCTGTCTGTCTGGCCGTCTGTCCGTATTTCTGTCTGTCTGGATCAAAGCAATCACCTCCGAGACTATTAGAGCTACAGAATGTGAAATCGGTCGACTATATCCTGTAGCTCCCATGGGACACATCGGTTTTAAGAAATGTTTTAGTGGGAAAACTTCGATGCTATTGAAGTCTTAGATTGAAATTTGGAATATATACTCATGAATCGCTCCCCCATACAAAAAGATATAGTTTATATAGCTACGCCCTTTGGGGGCAGTGCAAGTCGAGTAAAATTTTATCTTCTACAGTTTTCGAGCTAGAACATCCAAATTTGGAACGTAATATGCTTTCGACTTCTCCTTCTGATAGATCAAAAAGCTATATATCCACGACCACTAGGTGCCTGGCAAATCGCGAAAGTCTATATAGGGTTTAACATTTTGGACGCTGTTAGAGCCAGACACTTAAAACTTAAAACATATATTTGATTCAAGCATCCCAAGAAAACATATGTTTACACCCATTTGGGGAGTAGCAAATCGAAAAAAACTGTATCTTCTACAATTGTACACTCAGACTCCCAAAAATTGACATAAACGTTACGCTTTACCGTTCGACAAAATTATTAAAAATAATATATAAACGCCTGTTTGGGCCGTCGCAAATCGGAGAAAACTATATCTTCCAAAGTTTTATAGGTACAGTTTGAAAATTTGATATATAGGTACTGTTGCCCTGCTCAAAAGATTGACCCGATATGATATATATCCACTTGTTGGGGCGTGGCAAAGCAGAGAAAACTATATCTATATCCTTCGGGTTACCAAACTTCGGGATCCCTCTGGTTTTTTTTTATTTTGTGAATCAATATTTTATTTACAATTTTTTATTAATGTAAAATTTTCGCGGTTAGAGAGCTTCTTATAGGAATATTTAATTATTTATTTATTTCATAATATGTTGCAAAATATCATCTAATAATAAAATAGCCTATATAAAATCACTTTGGGGGAACTTTATTTGCCCGACCGGCCAGCTAGCTACAGCTACTACTACTACTCACTGTTCAGTTTTTTACTTGCTCACTACTCACTGTTTAGTTTTTCACTTTCTCACTACTCACTGTTCAGTTGTTCACTTGTTCACTACTCACTGTTCAGTTGATTCCTTATTCACTGTTGAATATATACCTAATTTTATGTAAACTGTCATTTCAAAATAATTAAAACGTTTTCTAATTTTTTTTCTACGAAAATAAGGAACTTCAGTTTATTATTTATTATGCAGCATTCAATGCTTAAAATAGTTAACGAATAAAATTAAAATTAAAACTTACAGCAATTATTATAATTCTTTAACTTCTTGACCCTGAGGGTTTGTGGACATTGTAGCAGGAAATTTTTTAAGCGCTTATTTGTAAGGTGAAATATGACAAATAAGTGATTTACCATTATGCATCCTTTACATATTATTATGCAAAAACGTAACATTATGTACATTCTTTGGCTTTAAAAGTTTTCGTCTCTTTGTTATTGTTTGCGCCGCACTGCAAAATACTCTCTCGCATGGCACCGATGTGGCTAATAAGCACAGGCGTTTCATCATATATTGATAGAGTCGTGGATATTGCTCCTTTCGCTGATCCCACTCCTCAGAGAGATATTTGTCCATTTCCCGAGTCGATGCCGCAGTGTTGTTGGATGGCTTGCTCAATCTTTGGACTTATTTAATATTCGGCAGATTAAGTTGCTTTTGAGTGTGTTTGAGCTTTTTAAAATCTGTTGTACTGGGGTTAAAAAATTCAACAACTTCACTGAATTTTTTAAGTAGGTCGATTATTTTTTGCAAGCCTTTCTAAACTATAAGGTTGAGGGTTTGTGCAAAACACGTTATGTGCCGACAGCTGCCCAATTTTATTGCATTTTGCCTCTTTATTGCCCAAATCTGTAAAATGCTTCCAAATAGCACTTTGTGGTCGAGACATTTTTAATTATGTGAATGCGATATTTATTTATAATAAAATAACGGATAATTAAGACAATGTGACCAGGTGAAACTATAGTTTCACCATGAGGTGAACAGTGGGCAAGTGCGTAAGTGAACAAATGAACTACTGAACAGAGAGCAACTGAACAATGAGCAACTGAACAGTTAGCAATTGAGCAGTGAGCAAGTGAACACAAAAGAGCAACTGAAAATGTTCACTCGCTCAGCTTAATAAACAACTCTTTTTTGTTCACTCACTCATGCACAACCGAACACTAGATAAATGTAAAGGCCGAACATACCTGGTTGGTCAGAACAGACAATTTGAGACGGCCTTATGCAATATGCATATGATTATGTGCCAGAGAACTGGTTAGAGCAAAATGCTCAACGGCCCCCTTCTCCAAATTATGATGAATAAATAAAATAAAAAAATATAAATAGATCAAATACATGTTGTATTTGATAATCGCATATGCTTCAACAAATTTGTTTACTTAGAGATTTTTACAAAATTTCATTTGTTGTGTCGTCGTCTATCCACCAGTTATGGTCGTTCGAAAAGCCCAGCCATTTTACGAACGCTTTACCTTACTTCTTGCGAATTACTTTTTCAACTAAATATGTGTGGGGAAATCGAGATTTTTGCAATTATTCAGCGTATAATCCTCCTTTAATTGACTTCCAATCATAGTCTTGTAATGTATATGTTGTGAGACATGTTTTTTTCACTTGAGCTATTTTAAAAATCTCAGTTGTCCAGTTTGCTGTGTAGCGCTTATCAAAAACATGCTTATATTTATTTATCCGCACATAATCACCTACACGAAATCATGATTCGATAAATATTTTTTTATTATTGTACACGCTGCTCTGCAATTCCTTTCTATTGTAGTTATCAATTAAATTTTTATAAATGTCGATTTATAAATGTCGAGCGACGTGTAAAATTTTTTCTCGCCGGTGCGTGCGTGAAGCTTATTAATAATAGCTCTATAACTCATACTCTACATCTGCAGGTGTTAGGTGTTTGTAAGTGTATATACTTCACTGAATATCATAGAGGTATTTTTTCACTCACCCTCTACTTCAATAGCTTGCTTCTTTATCTGAGATTTTGGAGTAGTATAATTCTTCGAGAGCTGTTATTTTTGTTTCCAAGTCAACTTATTTTTTTCCAGGTATTAATATCTTCCTCACTCTTTACTACACAAAGCTAAATATTCTTTTCAACTGTTGTATCACCTTTTTTTGCATAAGATAATAAGTCGTTCATTTGCGTCTTTTCCTTCAATCAAGGTGCAGCAACGATTTGAAGACTTCTGTTCTTGACATCAATATTTTGATCTTATTTCATTGGCAGCCCCAGCCTTTTGCTGCCATTTCTCTCAAAACTTTCTGAATTATATTTTCGTTTGAATTACGACCAAAGTTATCAACAGTCATGAGAATGGGTAAAATTTAAAATAAATGGTCATATATATATTTGAATTTATTCGTATTAAGCTTCATAAGTCCACAGCCCGTATGAAGTGATTTTTGCTGACTATGGATGTGATGAAGTAATTGGTGTAGAGACGAATGGGGAAAAAACTCTATCTGATTAAGATTTGCTTAGGGAAAAGAATTTTAATTATTTGAATATTTTTTATAGCGATTACTCTTAAGATGACCGTCAAATCCAAAATCCAAGCCTTTTTTTTTTGTATAAGCATTTGTGATATTCAAAATATTATTACAATTTTCTAGCTCTTCCTCATTATAATTATGTGGTTTATTCTCGTAAATTAAAGAATATAAGCCAGAAGTTAGCGGATAGGCGATTAATTCACGATTAACCTCATATTTGGGTGTACGTGATGATAATGATGATGATGATATCAGTTTTATACTGTCTTACTATCAAAAGGGCAAAAATGCAGTTCACGAAACCGAAAACTATGCGATGTGTATGGAGAAGACGTATTCACCGAACGCCAATGCCAAAATTGGTTTGAAAATTTCGTTCTGGCAATTTCAATCTTGAGGATGAACCACGTCCTGGAAGTGCTCTTGAAGCCGATGTGGACAAAATAAAGTCTTTGGTCGATGCGAATCGTCGATTAACAACTCCAGTGATTGCAGAAAGATTAACGCGACCGTTTACAAGCACATAAAACGTCTAGTATTAATTTCCAAGCTTGACATATGTGTTCCTCATGTTCTTACAGAACCAAATTTGCTTCGTCGAATTAACGACTGCGAAAGTGGGTTGTTTACAACAATTTAAGGCGCAGAAGATCATGGTCTAACAAGTAATAACGCTCTAGTCCCCTGAACCAAGTCCGAGGTGGTTTTTTAAGCAACCTAGCTTAATTATTTTATCTATACATATTACCCTCTGCTCGCACACATACACACACGCACACAAATACATGCACAAGCACGCGCGCCGCTTTCTGCGTAGATGATTTAACAGCTGCGCTTGGGCTGCATTCTGGGCAGCATTATGTGAAATTGATTGTTAAATAACTTTAGTTCTAAAGTTCCAAAGGTGTATATATACAAAATTTAGAAAGCTTATTATCTGTATATGCATCACAAAAACCTACATAGTCAATTTGGTGTCTCTAGCTATTATGGTCTTTATGATATAGCTTAAAAAAAGTCAAAATATCGAAAAAACTTGTACTGCGTATTGTATACACGAATATATATCTAAAATTTTAAATCTTTAGCTTTTGTGGTTTACGAGATCACTGCCTTAATACGGACGAACAGATGGCCGCTTATTTTCCTCGAGCTCTGGAGTATTTTTGGTGTTTGATACTGTTTTTGCAATACTCGATCCACCAGACGCTAGTAATCCGAGTGCTCGTAATGCTGATAAAATGCCGATCAACGGAATGAAGCCTCAAATCTTGGGTACACTAATGACTCTTAGAGCCAATTGAATTGGTAATCGCTTTACGCGCAATTTGAATTGCATTATCAATGTCGACAGGGTTCTTCATTTTCAACGCCTTGAACCTGTATGAATTTCTCCTTTTTTAAACAACATGTAGCAATGTCTTTCCTTTTCTTACACGATGTTATTGTTTTTGGTGTTGTTGTGAGTGTTGAATCCCATACCAAAAGAAGCGTTTGTAACGAACCAGGCGGCAGTCTTTTCCTCTGCACTATCTGTAGCTGTTGCTCGATCCTACGCCCATTCTGATAACTGAGCGTCCGCTTTATGCCGCTTGTCAAGGTTTTTGTTTTGTGAGTAGGCGAATTCGTGCTCTCTGCAGGCAACATCCAATGGGTTTACACCCCTATCACCTCGTTCATGGCGCTTCTTTAGTTTGGTGCCTGGCTCACAGACACACACACACTCACACAAATACATGCACACACTAGAACGCGCGCCGCTTTCTGCATATGTGAAATTGATTGTTAAATAACTTTGGTTCTAAAGTTCCAAAGGTGTATATGTACGAAATTTAAAAAGTTTATTATCTGTATATGCATCACAAAAACCTACATAGTCAATTTGGTGTCTCTAGCTATTATGGTCTTTATGTTATGTTATGTTAAAAAAAGTCAAAATATCGATTGTTATCGATAATAAGGAAATAGGATGAGTTGTCGAAAAAAAATATCTAAAATTTAAAATCTCTAGCTTTTGTGGTTTACGAGATCACTGCCTTCATACGGACGAACAGAAGGACGGACGGACAGACGGACATGGCTAGATCGACTCAGCTCGTCGTACTGATCATGAATATAATACTTTATGGGGTCTAGCACGCTTCTGCCTGTTGCATACATTGTCACAAAACCATGATATCCCATTTCAATCGGTTCAGGGTATAAAAAGGCCGATATTTACCAAAAAAAAGGTTATGTTGTCCGTTTAGTGGGATATCAAGGAGATCGTTTATGTTGAGCTTTTGCAGGATAAACAGCGAATTCTGAAGTTTATTGTAAGAAGCTGGACAAATTAAGTGATGCACTCAAAGAAAAGAGACCAGAATTTGCCAATAGAAAAGGTGTAGTGTTCCACCAGAATAATGCGAGACCTCCTACAAGTTTGATGACTCGCCAAAAGCTATTGCAGCTTGAATGGCATGTGCAACCGCACCCACCACTTGCTGCAGACTTAGCACCTTTGGACTATTACTTGTTCCGGTCCCTTCACCTTCACCTTCATCTCAAATCAGGATTACAAAAACCACTTGAACCAGTTTTTTGCCTGCAAGGATAAAAAATTTTATGATATATTTGTTTCAACCACCCCTAAAAAAAGATCGGAAATTGATAAAAAACGTTACGCTTTACCGTTTCTACAAAATTATGAAAAATGTTATATGTCAGCCTCATTGGGGCGTCGCAAATCGGAGAAAACTATATCTTCAAAATTTGTATAGGTACAGTTTGAAAATTTGATTTATGGGTGCTGTTGACGTGCTCAAAAGATTGACCCGAAATGATATATATCCTTTTGTTGGGGGCGTGGGAAATCAGTGAAAACTATATCTAGATCCTTTGCAATTGAAAGGGTATTACCAAACTTCGGAATGGCCGAAGTTAGCCCATTCCGCTATTTTTTTTATACCCTGAACCAATTGAAAATGGGAAATCAGGGTAAATTGTTTTTGCAAAAAGTATGTAACAGGCAGAAGGAGGAGTACATATATTCTTGATCAGGGCGACGAGCTAAGTCGATTTAGCCTTGTCCGTCTGTCTGTCCGCCCGTCCGTCTGTCCGTAAGTTTGAACGCGTCGATCTCAGAACCTATAAGAGGTAGAGAATTGAAATTTTACAAGAAGGTCCATGTATACAGCTCGTTTTAGATATTCGATAACTTTTACTGTTTCACTGATATCGAATAAAAACGTTATCGATATACTATTATTTAGGCATATCTTTTACATAATTTTAGCTACAGTTATCAAATTTGGCATTTAGCTTTCTGTAAAAAAATATATATTCTATTATTTTACATTTTGGATACCGGCTCCACATTTTACAAAATCAATTTTTTCAAACAAAACATTATCAAAACTACAATTTATTTTTTTTAATTTTTAAAGTAAAACCGTTTTTCAGTAAAATGAAAGAAAGCGATGATGAAGATGTAATTAAAATCCGTTTAGTAACATAGAAGTTATTTAGCAAAACAAACAAAACAAACGCGCCAGCGAGCATCAATATGTGAGCAGTGCACAGTGTTGTGCACACAGTCTATACGTATTTACATATACATTCAAATGTGTGCATTACTCTTTAAATTTTATTTGTTAAATCGCAATTTCAGTTCAACTGTAATTCTCACTGCTACTACTTCAGTGGCGTCTTTGTCACTAAGAACAATAAGAAGAGTGTAGTGTAATGGTTGGAGATGGTGGCGTGCAAGCGAGGAGTCGCAGGTTCAATTCCCGCTGCTGTCAACGTTTTTTGTTGAAAAATAAATTTTTTTACTCATGCATTCATATCGTTCTGTATGTATGTAAAAATGCAAACTCAAACAAAGGTTCAGGGGATCTCGTAGTCGGACAGTCCCGACTAGAGCGTTCTTACCTGTTTTATTTTGTGAATCAATATATTTTATTTATAATTTTTTATTGAGGTAACATTTTTGCAGTTAGAGAGCTTCTTATACCGAATGAATATGCGGTTGTATTAAAATAGGACATAATTGATTTCGATATGGAATAGTACCTCTTTGGGAGGTATAATATAAAGTCATTCAGCTCCAATGCCAGAGAGAGGGTCCATATTTTGTGGTGGCTCGCCATCCTCTGATGATGTCCATTTATATTTTGGCTTGCATTTTTGTCATATTAAGAAACGGCTTAGCTGACTTGTAATTGACGTCGTTGACGAGCCTATACTCGTCCGCACTAATGATGGGCTGCTGCTGCTGATAGCTTTCCACTCCATGTCCACCTGCTGCAGCTGATCTTGTCGAAGATTCTTCTACTGTTGTTGTTCTGGATATGATTCGGGCTTCTGGTTGCAACTGTTCCTGCACGTGATTCCTATCGATGCTGCCCACGTTGATGCTGATGCTGCAGTTGATGCTGTTTCGGCTCTTGCTGCTCCTGCAAGTTTAACGATGTCGATGCGGCTTCCATGGTTTAAACTGACTGATGAAGTTTGTGACAAATTCTGCCGCTTTTATTGGGAAAAAAGCTCAAGTGCTGATGAGCTGGTTTTGAGGAGTCCAAGCCGCTGCGGGGTTTAAGTGTTTACGAACTCATCGGTTCCTCCAATCCGCGCTGACGTTCAAGGGCTACAAGCTATAAGTTACCCAGTGTGTGACACCTCCCGTTGATGAATCTAAACTTATAACTCCACATGGGTAGCGAATCCTAGAGAATCATAAATACACCCCTAAAGTTTGGTATGTGCTTATGAGCGAATTTCAAAATATCAATATTTGAGAGAGCCTTATTGGGTAGCTGCTTTAGAAGTTTTTTGACAGCGACTGTGATGCGATGTGGTCGAAGTAAAGTCCCTTTCCTATTGCAATGGCCTCCATCTTTCGATTGTGTCGCTTATTTTCCTCGAGTTCTAGAGCATTTTTGGTGTTTGATACTGTTTTTGCAATACTCGCTCTACCAGGCGCTAGTAATCCGAGTGCTCCTAATGCTGATAAAATGCCGATCAACGGAATGAAGCCTCCAATCTTGCGAACACTAATGACTCGAGGAACTATTATTGCACTCTGTTTACTCTTAGAGCCAATTGACTTGGTAATCGCTTTACGCGCAATTTGAATTGCATTATCAGTGTCGACAGGTTTCTTCATTTTCAACGCCTTGAACCTATATGAATTTCTTCTTTTTTAAGCAACGTGTAGCAATGTCTTTCCTTTTCTTACACGAAGTTGTTGTTTTTGGTGTTGTTGTGAGTGTTGAATCCCATACCAAAAGAAGCGTTTGTAACGAACCAGGCGGCAGTCTTTTCCTCTGCACTATTATCTGTAGCTGTTGCTCGCTCCTACGCCCATTCTGATAACTGTGCGTCCGCTTTATGCCGCTTGTCAAGGTTTTTGTTTTGTGAGTAGGCGAATTCGTGTTCTCTGCAGGCAACATCTAATAGGTTTACACCCCTATCGCCTCGTTTATGGCGCTGCTTTAGTTTGGTGCCTGGCTCACAGGATTGATACCAATGTAAATGCATTTTTATTTGAAGCTCAGTCTATGAAGTTGCATTGATAAATGCGACAGTGATCCAGTGAGCCAACACATTATATATGTACCTTAAAATGAAAAAAAATAATAACGAATGCTTATAGCTTGATTAGACATAGTATTCTTTTACCTAACTCAATTAAAGTGTTAATTGTGCGACCGAATAATTGCGGTAAAACGAATATAATGCTTAGCTTGATTGAAGTCCCAATGGATTGAACAACAAGTAAGAACGCTCTAGTCGGGACTGTCCGACTTCGAGATCCCCGGAACCTTTGTTCGAGTTTGCATGTTCACATACATAGAGAAAGATCTGAATGCAACAGTAAAAAAAAAATTTGATTTTGAACAAAAAATATTGACAGCAGTATGAATTGAACCAGCGATTCCTTGGTTGCAAGCCTCCATCTCCAACCATTGCACCACACTCTTTATATTGTTCTTAGTGACAAAGACGCCACTAAAGTAGCAGCGGCGAGAATTACAATGCAACTGTGCTTTTGTCAATTGACAAAATGTTTTCTTTCATAACTTTTATGTTACTTAACAGATTTAAATAACATTTTCAGCCATAAATTCTAACATTTTACTTAAATTACGGTTTTACTTAGAAAATTTAAAAAAAATGAACTGTGGCTTTCATAATTTTTTTTGAAAAAAAATGATTTTGTATAATATGGAGCCGTTATTAAAAATTTAAAAAAATTAACAACGTATTTTATTTATTTAAGGCTAGTTGCAAAATTTGGTGACTATAGCTAAAAAGATGTAAAAGATATGGTAAAAAAACTGAATCTTGATAATGTCGATATCTTAATTATTTAATCGATATCAGTGAAACAGGAAAAGTTATCAAATATCAAAAGCAAACTCGATATGCGCGCTGTGTACATAGACCTTCATGCAAAATTTCAAGTGTGTACCTCTTATAGGTTCTGAGATAGACGCGTTCATACATACGGACAGACGGACGGAAAGACAGACGGACAAGGCGAAATCGACTCAGCTCGTCACCCTGATCAAGAATATATGTACTTTATGGGTTCTGCCACTCCTCCTTCTGCCTGTTACATACTTTTTGCAAAACCATTATATCCCTGATTTCACATTTTCAATGGGTTCAGGGTTTAAAAATATTTATAGGGGATGGGGTATTTTACGTTTAATCCTTTATACTACCGAGCAGCAAAAGATACTGAAAAAAGAAGATACGATGATGTTGCGTGTGAAAAGCAGGCCGACATAATAGTATTAATTGATTTTACTTGTTTTAACCCTATACTCGCATCTTGTTAGTGATAAGCAAACCTAATAATAAATAATTACGGCTTTCCCACCATAAGCAGGGATTTTGATCTTGCCAATGGACGATATAGGCAATAATATTCAATAAATTTATTCTTATTTAACGAATAAAGTATAAAATCGTGGAATTAGTCAAATGTTTAATAAAACATGAAGAGTAAATATACTCTTCAATTGACTTTCGGAATATCAACAACAATAACAATTAACCGGCAACTCTTCTGTCTTAACATAGAATTAGTTAGTGAATATGAGTGTTCTTTAGTTGATTTTCATACGTACAACTCAATACATAACATTGATGAAAAAAATAATTTATTTCATATTGTCGATTCTGGCGATGGCGATTTTGTCATCCAATTGAAAATTAGTCATTAAAAACAATATTAATACTATAAGAGCGTTCGATTGGCCAAATGATTTTCTACAGTAGTAGTCAAGTTCTAATGGCGGGTACTAGTTACAGCTCCACTCTGCCAATGAGCATTTTAAAGGTGAATGCCATCCGTTTGGAGTGCAACATTATTACAGGATCATATGTAAATAACGCCTTGTCTCATACAGTTCATGAACGCAACGTTTCAACAGGCTAGAAAATGATTTAAATTCCTCATAACCTAATTTATTTACCTGTAAATACTCGAAAGATACACACACTAAGGGTAGAAACAATTGATCAGGACGTCAATCCGATAAATTTGAGTGGAGAGATCGTTACACTTCGCATTTATTTGAGGTTGCGACAATGATAATTTATAACAAAAACGCTTGGAATTCAATAAAAGCAGATAGATCGATTAGAAGCACTGGACTGAGCAGATCATCATCATCGTCATAGTCATCATCGGCTAGGAGAGCACTTACAGCTGCAAATAAAGCGTTTTTTAGAACAATATGGAGAGCAATATCTTAAATGTATGTGACAGGCCTCACGCCGATGAAAGCATGACTAACAAACAATATCACACTTATGCGCCTTATAATCAATCCTTCAATTATAATGATGAAGTTCGAATTACCATACAAAACAAAGATCTATTTGTATTACCATAAGATAGCTTCCTTAATATTGAGAGCTCAACGACGACTCCTGTGAGTGTACTTAAAAATTATAGTATGGCATATTTATTTGATGAAATACGTTATGAGCCCAAAGTAATTGAAGTAATAAAAGCAGTAAACAAAGGTATAGAAGTTGTGAACAAGTTTAGTTTAACTCACGAAGGAGATCAAAAACTTGCAATACTGATTTTCAATCTACGAGAATTTACTGAATATATCGATTACATAGAAATAGAAATGCAATTAACAAGACTGGGTATTTTCAATCCTAAATTATTAAAACTATCACATATAAAGGCTGAAAAATAATAAATATTAAAACATCAATTTTGTTAATAAACCACCACAAACGAAATTTTGATCATTTCCCATATTCCACGTAAAATTATTAATATACGACTTTTCGAAATAATCCCTTACCCTGACAAAAACAATTTTGACACAAACTACACACAACAAATACTTTGTTCAACGAAATAAATCAATCACTGCAAAATCTAAAGATCAAGTAATGAATCAATGTATAACAGGAATTTTATTTCAAGAAAAAACAGAATGTAGATATTCACAAATTCATAAAAATTACGATTTAAAATATGTTGAGCCAAACATTATGTTAACATGGAATTTGCCATAAACTATTTTGTATCAAAATTGTCTTAATAGAGAAATAATCATCGAAGCTAATAATTTAATAAAAGCATTTAATTATTCAATTCTCAAACTGAATTCTCAATTCAATTCTCGAACTACGTTATTGTATATATGTATATATGTATATATGTATATATGTATATATGTATATATGTATATATGTATATATGTATATATGTATATATGTATATATGTATATATGTATATATGTATATATGTATATATGTATATATGTATATATGTATATATGTATATATGTATATATGTATATATTTATATATTTATATATGTATATATTTATATATGTATATATTTATATATGTATATATTTATATATGTATATATGTATATATGTATATATTTATATATTTATATATGTATATATGTATATATGTATATATGTATATATGTATATATGTATATATGTATATATGTATATATGTATATATGTATATATGTATATATGTATATATGTATATATGTATATATGTATATATGTATATATGTATATATGTATATATGTATATATGTATTGTAGGGTGTGATGAATCACAAAATAGCCACCCACCCATCTCCACCGAACGCCACCCACCCACACACAACACCCACACCATCGAACCCGCAGCACACACACACGACGGCGCGCAGCTGCAGCGCTTACGCCTGGTAGCGATGTAAGCCGGCAGCGGCAGCGGGCGCTCGGTTCAACAGAATACACCACGGCTGATCGCAAACTCACTACCCCGCAAGCCGAAACCGGGGCACAGGCGCACAGCTGCAGCGTATACGCCTGGTAGCGATGCTAAAGAGAGCACACCACGGCCGAGCGAAAAGCCACCTCGAGCAAGAGGCCGACGCAGCAAGGCAGAGGCAGCTGCACGAGCGCTCGGGACACTTATCTGCAGCACGCTGGAGCGTACGCCTCTTGCACGGCCTGGTGATGTCCTCCGAGCAGAGGTAATCCCAATACCACGGCTTCCGCATGGGACGGGCGACGTCCTCCCGGCGGAAGCTATAACCCCTATCTCCGGCATGGACGGGCGTTGTCCCCTGTGCCGGAGTCATCCCATGCCTCATGCCTCATGCGCGGGCGGGCGTTGTCCCCCGCGCTGCGGCAACTCAATCACCTTCCTGTAAGGCCGGGCGATGTCCTCCGAGCAGGAAGAGATTCCCATAACCCGCACCCCGTGTCAGTGTTGTCCTTCCTACCCCAATACTCCTCCGGCGCGCTTACTCCACATCTACATAAGCCACCGCCTCAGCCACCAGTCGGCGGCGGCCCTCTCACCCAGCAAGTCCCAGACACAGATACAAATTATTTGTGGAAGGCCCTGGCCTCGACTGAGAATTATACCTCGGCCAGCGAACTTCCTTACAGTATATATGTATATATGTATAAATGTATATATGTATATAAATATATAAGTATATATGTATATATGTATATATGTATATATGTATATGTATATATGTATATATGTATATATGTATATATGTATATATGTATATATGTATATATGTATATATGTATATATGTATATATGTATATATGTATATATGTATATATGTATATATGTATATATGTATATATGTATATATGTATATATGTATATATGTATATATGTATATATGTATATATGTATATATGTATATATGTATATATGTATATATGTATATATGTATATATGTATATATGTATATATGTATATATGTATATATGTATATATGTATATATGTATATATGTATATATGTATATATGTATATATGTATATATGTATATATGTATATATGTATATATGTATATATGTATATATGTATATATGTATATATGTATATATGTATATATGTATATATGTATATATGTATATATGTATATATGTATATATGTATATATGTATATATGTATATATGTATATATGTATATATGTATATATGTATATATGTATATATGTATATATGTATATATGTATATATGTATATATGTATATATGTATATATGTATATATGTATATATGTATATATGTATATATGTATATATGTATATATGTATATATGTATATATGTATATATGTATATATGTATATATGTATATATGTATATATGTATATATGTATATATGTATATATGTATATATGTATATATGTATATATGTATATATGTATATATGTATATATGTATATATGTATATATGTATATATGTATATATGTATATATGTATATATGTATATATGTATATATGTATATATGTATATATGTATATATGTATATATGTATATATGTATATATGTATATATGTATATATGTATATATGTATATATGTATATATGTATATATGTATATATGTATATATGTATATATGTATATATGTATATATGTATATATGTATATATACATATGTATATTTATATGTATATATGTATATATGTATATATGTATATATGTATATATGTATATATGTATATATGTATATATGTATATATGTATATATGTATATATGTATATATGTATATATGTATATATGTATATATGTATATATGTATATATGTATATATGTATATATGTATATATGTATATATGTATATATGTATATATGTATATATGTATATATGTATATATGTATATATGTATATATGTATATATGTATATATGTATATATGTATATATGTATATATGTATATATGTATATATGTATATATGTATATATGTATATATGTATATATGTATATATGTATATATGTATATATATATATATGTATATATATATATATGTATATATGTATATATGTATATATGTATATATGTATATATGTATATATGTATATATGTATATATGTATATATGTATATATGTATATATGTATATATGTATATATGTATATATATATATATGTATATATGTATATATGTATATATGTATATATGTATATATGTATATATGTATATATGTATATATGTATATATGTATATATGTATATATGTATATATGTATATATGTATATATGTATATATGTATATATGTATATATGTATATATGTATATATGTATATATGTATATATGTATATATGTATATATGTATATATGTATATATGTATATATGTATATATGTATATATGTATATATGTATATATGTATATATGTATATATGTATATATGTATATATGTATATATGTATATATGTATATATGTATAATAACGTAGTTCGAGAATCGGTTTATTAAAAAAATATAATTTTATTTCAACTTATCCGAAACTACGGAGTATAGACAAAAATCTAGACTAATTATGCTAAGTACTGAAGACGTTTAGCAAACCTCGGCTTTGAGCTTTTATTAATTGGACTTTAAACCTTGGAGCTTTTGGCTCTTAAGATGATCGCTCTTTGGGAGAGGCGAATATTGAGAGAGCCGTGATTTGTGCCACGTCGGCAGTTTCAACCCCTGTCGTGGGAATAGCGATTCTGGCAGTTGTTTATAATAATTGATAAGTTCGTGGGAAGCCAGAATTGTTATTGTCACTATTTGATTATTGAATTATGTTTATGCTACTACTGTGGGAAAGGAATGTGTATCTTATGTGATATACAATTGTCAAGTGCATGTTATAAGTAAAGTGTGTGAATACATATGTCACTTCCCCATCCTTAAAAATTTAGCCTGTCCTCAGGCGGATAATTTAGGATATAATGTAGGATCATTTTCTATTACAATATTTTCTTTTTTCATTTCAGTTACTTCTTCTTTTTGTGTATCTGGGGTTGATTCTTTTTGGTTCTTATAATTTATGATAATTTTGTGTGGTATATTTTTATACTTATAAATAAAATACAATGTTAATGTGATTACAATAATAGTTAATGTAGTTAAAATTATAATTTGAAATGTGTTGTACATTTTTGTGTGTTCTTGTAAAATTTCTTTAGTTTGAATATAGGAAATTTGTTCTAGTTTGCTTACATTATTGCTTACATAAACTGTTTGTGTGTAATCTAACACAGTATTTGTGATTAAAATTTCGTCTAGTTGTATTGAACAATTGAATGCTTTTATTAAATTATTACCTTCGATGATTATTTCTCTTTTAAGACAATTTTGATTCAAATTCCATGTTAATATAATGTTTGGCTCTACATATTTTAAATCGTATTTTTTATGAATTTGTGAATATCTACATTCTGTTTTTTCTTGATTTAAAATTCCTGTTATACATTGATTCATTACTAGATTTTTAGATTTTGCAGTGAATGATTTATTATTTTGAACAAAGTATTTGTCATGTATCGTTTCTGTCAAAATATTTTTGTTTTCGTCAGGGTAAGGAATTATTTCGAAAAGTGGTGTATTGATGATTTCGCGTGGAATATGGGAAATGATCAAAATTTCATTTGTGGTGGTTTTTAACCAAGTTGATGTTTTAATATTTATTATTTTTTCAGCGTTTATATGTGATAGTGGATCATGTTTTAATAATTTAGGATTGAATATACCCAGTCTTGTTAATTGCATTCCTAGTTCTATGTCTTCGATATATTCAGTAAATTCTCGTAGATTGAAAATCAGTATTGCAAGTTTTTGATCTCCTTCGTTAGTTAAACTTAACTTGTTCACAACTTCTATACCTCTGTTTACTGCTTTTATTACTTCATTCAATTCATTAGCTTGTACACTATTTTCGGATAAATTATCTATTTTTGATTGTAATTCTTCTTTGTCTTCTTGATCTAATGTTCCAAAAATGTATTTGTAAAAGGTTCCCATAAAATTTACAAGTCCTCTTTTGTTACGTTTTATAAGTCTTCTTCAGTTCATTTCTCTATTAAGCTTTTCTGTTAAGTATATTATTTGGGTCAGTGTTTCAAATTCTTTAGTTTGCATTATTAAATTATTATAAGTTTCTTCAGTTTTAGTTATATTGATTCTTAGATAATGATATTCATAATTTACAGGTAAATTCATTGTTCCTGTTGTAAATATTAGGTAACCATTTTTTGATTTTATAGGATTTATTTCTAAGCTTTGGCTTTTTATTGGCAGTATAAAATAGGATAATATAAATATTATTATAAGTGATGTCAGTTTATGATGGGTTATCTTCTTTGTTTGAGTCGTTGGTTGATCTGGAATTATCATATTTACTTTTATTATTTATCTTTTTCTTTTTAAATTTTGATTTATAATGTGTTATTTTTCTACCTCTGTTAATTTCTTCGTAATGTTTTTCATCTATCTGTGTTAAATTTCCTGTATGCTTAAAAGGATTTGTAGATTTAGATTTTACTAACGGTGACTGTCTGTACCTAGTATCTATTTCAAAATCTTTTCGATTTTCATTTAATTTTTCAATTTGATTTGTTTTATTTATTTGTGTATTATAAGCTGGGGTTCCAGCATAAATAAATATATCTGCTGGTGTTCTACCAGTTGTATTATGTTTTGTTTTGTGATTATATGTGTAAAAAATAATTTCGAACTTAGTTAATTTATTTTCAGTGTCTGTTTCACTATTGATAATTCTTAATTTTTCATTTATTGTTTTATGAAATCTTTCGATGTCGGAAACACCATTTTTACTTGTTGTAATGTTAATATTCCCATTTTCGGATTTCAGCCAAAGTTGCAATGCGGAACACATAAAGGCTGAGTCTTTATCTGCTTTTAGTTCTATTGGTTTTCCCATGTCGTTAAATATTTTTAAAAGAGCTCTTTTGGCTTCTAACCAATCTCTACCATTTACTTCAATTAAAGTTGCATATTTGGAATAGATGTCTATACAAGATAAAAATTGTTTATTATCGACCATGTAAAAATCAATTACATACTTTTCTCTTGGGTTATGAATTTCTGGAGTTAATTCAAATGCTAATTTGGTATCTCTATGCTCTGTTTTGGCTATATTACAAACTTCGCATTCGTTAATTATATTTTGAATAAGATTTTGATAATCCGGGTAGTAGTACTTTTCTTTAAATAATTGAGTTAATTTCTCTATACCTGGATGTAATAATTTTCTATGTGTTTCAATAATATACTCTTTGAATTCTGCATATGATTGAAGATCTATCAATTTTTTAGTGGATCTCATTACTTTAGTAATGTTATTTGGATTGATTATTTCAACGAAAGCTTTTTGGAAAATAAGAAAATCGGTTTCATTATTAAAATGAATAACGCTTTTCTTTGAACATAAATATTCTTTAATTATTTCTTTGGCATAGTCATTTGTCATTTCAATGTAATTTATTAATATTTGTGTTTTATGGAAATAGTGATTTAATTTAACATCATTTGAAGTGCTTCTTTTAAATTCTATTTGACGTTTATAGTAGTTTATGGGTCTTTCGGTAACCGAAATATAATTTTGGTTGTCTTCTTCAGCGCTGTGTACAGTTGCTGCTGTGGTATTATAAATTTCTCCTAACAAATTTTCTTCTATTTTAATTCTGGATAAAGCATCTGCAACATAATTTTCTTTGCCTGGTACATATTTTATTTTATAATCAAATTCGTTTAATTTTATCTTCCATCTTTGCAATTTCATGTTTGGTTCTTTTATATTATTAAGCCAAACAAGTGGTTTATGATCGCTGAGGATCTCGAATTTTCTACCAAATAGATAGGACCTGAAGTATTTAGTGGCCCAAACAATAGCTAAAAGTTCTTTTTCAATAGCGGAATAATTTATTTCATGCTCATTTAATGTTCTACTTGCATAACAAATTGGTTTTTGATTTTGTGACAGTACAGCTCCTATTGCTATATTACTGGCATCTGTTGTAAGTGAAAATGTTTTTTCAAAATTCGGATAAATTAATATTGGATCGGACGTAATTAATATTTTTAGTTTTTCAAAAGCGGAAATATAATCGTTATCATTAATATTAATTGTTGCTCCCTTCTTTAACTTTAAAGTCATTGGTTTTACAATATGTGCAAATTTAGGAATAAACTTTCTGTAATATCCACAAAGTCCTAAAAATGATTTAATTTCTCTTGTTGTTTTTGGAATTGGAAAATTTAGTATAGCAGTGATTTTTGTTGGGTTTGGTTTGATTCCTTCTGTTGTTATAACGTGACCTAAGAATTCAGTTTCTTTTTTCATGAATTCACATTTGTCAAGTTGTAATTTTAAATTGGCTTCTCTGAGTTTACTGAATACTCTTTTTAATGATAATAAGTGTTCTTCCAATGAAGTGGAATATACAATTATATCATCCATGTATACTAAACAATCTTTATAGATGAGATCTTCTAATAGATTGTTCATACAACGTTGAAATGTTGCTGGAGCATTTTTCAGACCAAAAGGCATTCGAGTATATTCGTAATGTCCGTTTTTAGTTGAAAACGCTGTTTTTGGAATGCTTTGCGAATCCATTTGAATCTGATGAAATCCTTTTGCTAAGTCAATGGTAGTGAAGTATTGACATTTTCCAAGTTTGTCTAATATTTCATCCATGACTGGAATAGGATATTTATCATCAATTGTAATTTCATTTAAGTTTCGATAGTCAATGACTATACGGAATTTTTGTTTACCTGATGCATCACTCTTCTTTGGCACAATCCAAATAGGTGAGCAATAAGGTGAATTTGATTTTCGGATTATTCCCTGTTCAATCATTTCTTTAATTTGTTTTTCGACTTCTTCGTCGTAAGCTTGAGGATATTTATAAGGACGCTTAAAAATTGGATCTTCGTGTTTCGTTTTAATGGCATGCTTAATTGTACTGGTGAAAGTCAAATTTTCACTTTCTTTGTACTGAATGTCATTAAACTCGAAAAGAATATTAGTAAGTTTAACTTTTTCTTCATCGTTTAGATGTTCTAATCTGAAATCATTTGTTTCTTTAAGCTCATTATTTATGGCAAAATTAAACGGTTTATCTTCCGTTAGAGGCGGATCAAGGCAATTTATTGCGGTCTTGTCCTCAACAGGCTCATCACGATTATATCTCATAAGAAACTGATAATCGCTTAAGATGACTGTTTTTTCTTTATAGTTTATTATTGCTTCACAAGATTCTAGATATTCTCTTCCTAATAAAATATCATAATTTTCGGAAAAATTGTGTAAATAGAATATTTGATTAGTCGGACAAAGTTTGCTTGGGGCTAAAGATATAGATTTCTTTAGTTGCACATCACCATTAATTGTTTGCACATTTAAATGGGAAGGTTTAATCGGAAAATTTAAAAAGTTTTCTTTCATCAAATTAATAGATGAACCTGTGTCTATTACACAGTTGAAATTTTGCCCATTCATTGTGATTCGGATGAAGGGGTTTGATTTTCGGGTTCCGAGGCATCTTGATGAAAATTTTCAGAAGTATCCATCTTTGAATGACCACTCGTGCTTTCCCGTTGTCTTTTAAAAGTTTTCTTTTGTTCTTGTGGAACTTGAGTATGACTTGGGTAATTCATTGGGTTTTGTGTTCTAGCTTGATCTAAATTTTGTTTAAATTGTTTTTGTAATAATTGATTGTTATCATTGTTATTACTTGGTTTAATATTAGAATTTGTTATATTTGGAAAATTTGTGGTTGGGTAATAATTTTGATTATTTCCCTTATGTGAATTGTTATGAGGCTTTGGACTGTCTGGTTTATTATTTTCGTATAGTCCCTCACGCTGTGCTACTTGTTTAAGTTTCGTTACCGTAGTTATATCGTATCTAGCTAAGGTCATGAAAATTCTGTCTGGTAATTTTTTTGTTTTAACATCTTTCACTGTATTGTTCATTGCATTTGTGTACAACAAAGTGTTTTGACTATTATTTTCTAACATTAATTTGTTAGATATTACAAATGACTTATATTCTAGTTCTTCTACAAACTTACGAATACTTCCATTGTAATGTGTATTGTAGAGTCTTCTTAGAAGTTCTTCATAGGGTGTTTGTGTTTTGAATTCCTCGATTAGTGCTTGTTTTAGCACCATCCATGTGTTCGCTGCTGTTAATTGTGAAACTCTCTGAGCTGCTCCAGATAGTTGCATCTCAATCGCTCCAAATAACACGCTGTGCTGTCTTATGTCCTGAGTTGGGTAAAGCTGCATGATGAAGTCCACTCTCCTGATGAAGGCAGTGAGTTCTTCTGTCTTTCCATCGAAGACTGGCAGCTGTCGGAGTTGTCCAAGAGCCTGCTTTAGATGAGACTCTGATAGCTCCATGCTTGCTGTTGTTGTCATGATGTTTTTGTTTAGTGGTTGGTTGGTGTGGGTAACAGTATGTATATTTCTATACTGATTTATTGTAAATGTTCACAGACTGCTTGTATAAGGCTTATGTCCTAAGTGAACTAGTGCACTAGTGTCAATTTAATTTTCAATTTCACTTTAGTGGCGGTCGCACTTTAACTAGTGGGCCACAATTGTTAATTGTTGAATTAAAATTGCACTAACACACGCGGGTTCTTTGGCGGATATCAATTTTATTTCCAAAATTGTAAATTTGGAAATCACGATGCTTCTGCGGCAAATTCGCGTGCTCAATCCCAAAGAATGTCTTGGTCGTTCAAGGATCTTTGTTTAGCGGATCGAAAAGGATCGGATTCACTTTTACTAGGATTTATTATGATATCCTACCGGCTGCGCCAATAACGTAGTTCGAGAATCGGTTTATTAAAAAAATATAATTTTATTTCAACTTATCCGAAACTACGGAGTAAAGACAAAAATCTAGACTAATTATGCTAAGTACTGAAGACGTTTAGCAAACCTCGGCTTTGAGCTTTTATTAATTGGACTTTAAACCTTGGAGCTTTTGGCTCTTAAGATGATCGCTCTTTGGGAGAGGCGAATATTGAGAGAGCCGTGATTTGTGCCACGTCGGCAGTTTCAACCCCTGTCGTGGGAATAGCGATTCTGGCAGTTGTTTATAATAATTGATAAGTTCGTGGGAAGCCAGAATTGTTATTGTCACTATTTGATTATTGAATTATGTTTATGCTACTACTGTGGGAAAGGAATGTGTATCTTATGTGATATACAATTGTCAAGTGCATGTTATAAGTAAAGTGTGTGAATACATATG